>VTPC01000747.1:0-52968 GCA_011009095.1 Ignelater luminosus | reverse complement strand
ACGAAGCTTTTGATAGAGAGACCCACTCTATCACTAAACTATATAAAATATGGGATCTGTATGGATATCCGAATGCTAAATTCAAAGACTTATATGATTTAGAAAGAGACGGAACTATAGATGAGAGTTTATTGCATTATAAGGGTGTGTTCAGTACATTCCAAACAAACGGGCAAAGTTTGGCATAAAAAACTATATGTTGTGTGAATCATCTTCCGGGTATACAAGATACTCAATTTGATGAAAGATATGAGAAGTTGCCAGTGTCGTTACGCATTGTTATAACCCTTATGACTCCTTTGCTGCAGAAGGGTTATTGTCTGACTACAGATAACTTCTATACTTCGCCTGAACTTGCAAACGTGCTCTTAGCGTCTCGAAGTGACACATATAGGACTATCAGAATGCAAAGAAAGGGCCTTCTTTCAGAAATAAAAAGGAAACTCAAGAAAATAAAATGATACCATTTCAACTGGACAAAGTGTTAGTGGTAAAATGGAAGGATAGAAGAAAAGTGTGCCTCTTGTACACTGTACATAACGCAGAAATGGTTACCGTGCAGAAACACGGAAAAGAAATAAGAAAACCAAAGATTGTAGACGACTACAACAATACTATGGGCAGCGTCGACAGGGTCGATCAGCACCTGTTACCAGGAAACGCGAAAAGAAATATAAAAAAATATTCTTCCACCTTCTTGAGCATGTCGAGTGGAATGCTTTTGTGTTATATCAAAAAAAGAGAGGCCAAGGAATTCACTTACGGCTTCGAATAAATCTAAAAACGGATCTTATGAAAAAATACCGAACAGATGTAGGTCCATCAAAGAGTCGACCTTCAACACTTCTCAAACCACTCAGGTTGAGCGGCCATCACTTTCCTGATATTGTACCTCCTATGGAGAAGAAGAGGAATCCTACCAGGGTTTGTGCTGTATGCAGCAAGAGAAAGTACGAGTTTGGAAAGACGATCAGGCGTTAGTCTAGATCCTATTATTCTGACTGTGGGGTAGGTCTGTGCGTAACGCCCTGTTTTAAGATTTACCATACGGTGACTAACATCCAGTAACTATAAAGTTTTTTAGATTTGCATTGTGGTGCATTTGTGCCATCAAATTTTTTATTTTCCATTTTGGATACTTTTCAATAAAATCTGCATTTTTCAAACTTTCAATACAGGGTGAGTAATTTTACCTAACTGGTGGTATATAATTATTTTTCCACATTTTGTAGTGCAACCAAACACAGAATAAGGTTTTTGGCTCACAAAATGTGTTGTTTTGCTTTCGAACAACCTTAAACGAGTTATCTCAGGATAATTTTATACCAACAATTTAACAATAAAAAAAAGTTATAACAAATTACAGAAGTAGGATTTTCTGTACATGTTGCTTACTGGTAAGGACTATAGAATCAAATACAGTAATAAAAAAATAGATTTTCTGGGAACGTTTTTGGGAAAAATGGTTAGTTAATGGGTTAAATTCTTTTTCAGGCAAAGTACATACAAATGTATGTTTATACAATATTGTAGAGAAAATGTAAACTAGGTGCTTCGACCAGTATTATGGCGTGCTGATTAAGCCGTCTTTTTTTGTTTTAGAGTAAGATTTTAGATTATACAATACGGCTTGAAGTGATTACTGATCCCGATCATCTTGTGTAAGTTTACAGGGCAAACTAGTTGAGCATACTGTTGTGACTTTGTTTAGGTAATAGTACTAAGACTAAATTAGTATAATCTCTCTTGGTGAGTTTGAAGAGAGCTTAAGTAAAGAGTGTCCACTGCTATCGAAGCAATTAAATATATACAGAGTGTTCCTGGTGTTGAGCCACAGTGTACGTGATAATCTCAATTTGACTTCTGGCGCCCATCTTGATTGTAATGAATGAGGTTTTTTATTGAGTTTTTATGATTAATGATAAATTACCTGTGAACCCCTCCTATCTCTGACGTTCGAGCTGCTGCGAGCACGGGCTGCGCGAACATAAGTTCACTTTTTCTGGTTTTTCCATTGACAAGAGTCATCCTTTCTTTACTTTAACTTTTGTGTTTGTATGTACATTCTTTTCAGTTTATTAAAATTATTTTAATATTTTAGAACGGGTTAAAAGTACCGAATTTGGCTGTTACGTGGTCTATTTGTATACAAGAGTATGGTTTTTACACATGTCCCCTGACATCTATAACATGTGACCTAATTTCGTTTGTTACTTATTGTAAGTCAATGTGTGTTGCAACCTGTGGAACTAGAAAATAGAAAAGAGAATATCAAATAGTGCACTCAAGATTGTTAATCTCTCTAGCGGCTTTGAAAATGGATTTCATCACCATTTACAACCCTTTTCATTCGACTGTGAAATTCAGTGCTTCTTGCACTTATTTCCTGTCCTTCTTGTGTCTCTCAATTTGCTTCGGTCATGACAATTAAGTCATCTGCATAATCGAGAACTCGAACAAGTTCTATGTACATAATGTGCAGTTTCATTTCTTTTATATTTATTGAAGAAGTCTTTTCTTATCCATTACTAAAGTGACTTCCAAGAGTCGACGGCAACCTAATTGTCGATATAATGTACCTATTACTTGCCTTCAATAATTTCTCAATTGCAATATTGGCAGATGATAACAATAATAATAATAAAACAGCGTTGTGTTTGATTTTGCCATTCCAGGAACGCTATTATTATGTAGTAGTACTAACAAACAGAACATTACGGTTGGGTATTATGTTAGGAGTTTTTCTCAATAATGTAATTAAAGAGCTTTACATCAATAATGTAATTAATAGCGCTTTGAAATAGTATTTAATTCTTTTCAACTCTTTTAAATATACTTAATGCACATTGGAAATATTGAACATTTTAATCAGAAATTCTTTGTAGGTGCTTCAAATTAAATAAAAAGTAATTTACTTTTACATCAAAATTTCGAAACTTCTAAGAGTAACCAGATCATTCTGTTCTTGAATAATAATTTTAGAAGTTTGAATCGATACCTCCCTAACTTACAATTTAAATTTAAGCCGTAAATTAACTTTAAAACTTTTATGAAGAGGAACAAGGGATTTTACTACTGAAAAAGAGAATTAAATAAATTCAAAATTAAAGAAAATAAAATTTTACTGCCAGAAAAGGGGTATAGCAATAATTAAAAATCAAAAATTAAAAATAAAAAAATACTAGATTGTGGAGGCGTAAAAATCTGTATCGAACTTAGAAAAGGTTGACTTTTCATTAACATCAGTTTGTCGTCAGTTTAATCTAATACTCTTGAAAAGCTTTTCGCACGAATTTCCGTGAACGGTGCGGGGTCCCATTAATATTTTGATTGAGAATCCGAGTCGTTGAGCTGTAGAAGAAAATTCGGGCTTTATCATTTGATCGTTTCTTGACGGTTTTTCTTCTTAAAGGTTTGACATGAATTCATAACAGCTATACTATAGGTTTCTTGATATAATAAATATTTACTCGAGAAATTCTTTTTTTTTACAAAGACTTCATTCTGAAAGTTTATTGTGGGTATTTTTAATTCTAAAGGGGAAATTCTTTTCATCGGAGAAATTATTAGAAAATATAAAAAATTAATTAACTTAAAAGATCGAAGAGAAGGAAACGAAATGGACGTGACAAAATCAGAAATTTCGTTGTAGGTATTTATAGCATTTCTGCATTCAGTTTTTTTAAACATATTGATTTTTCTGAAGCGTTCTTGGTTTCATTTAGATTCGATGCTGTAGTTAAGCAGCGAAAAAAATAAAATAAAATCTAGAGGTCTAGACGAGAAGCAATTTCTTTCGCTTCAAAGGCGGCGTACGCTTTTAAATTAAATTATAATTACTTCGTGCTGTTTGCAAAGCCCGTTGATGAATTTTTAGGTTAAAGTATACAACAGTTAAATTATCCACAGTGCATGGGTGTTCACCCTTTAAAGAATTCTTGTGATCTGCCATGCAACAAATTAGATGCTTTCTGAAACAGTTAATTACACCTTTTGTGGAGTTAACATTAGCCTAAATTGTATCTATTCAAATCCATCCTATTGTACGTGTAAATGTGTGTCTGTGTGTGTGCATTTTCAAAGGTAACACAATTGTTATTGTTAGTTTCAGATCAATAAAATACTGGAAACTGTGCTGCTGCAGTACTCTAATGATATCCACTCACTCATCGTTATCAGTAATTGTACTGTCCAGTCGATAACAGCGACAGATGCAAATGTTACATGTGAGGTTTATTTACGCCAAATTTGGCTCGCCGCCACTGTGTCACTCAATATTTTGTGCATGATATCATAATTTTTCGCATAATGAGTCCTTTTAAATAAATCCGCTAAATATCCACTCAACGCTCTATCCACGTTGGGTCAATAACAAATTAATTTCAATTATCACAGCAGGGCATATACTACATACTACACAATATATAGATATGCAATGTGCTGATTAAGATAGGGTTTACGCAAACTGTCCTTGATAACAGATAAACAGTTCAATTAAATTTTAAACGAGGGATTTCTGTATCTCAATTTTGATTTAAATTATTGCCTACCTAATGCTAGTTTTGTTTTCAGGTGAGTTGATCTGCACTTCTATCGTAGTACCACTTTATCTAACTATTCTGGTAAGTTTATAATAAAACTCAATTAAGTATGTATCTCTGTTGTCTGTTTCGTTTTACTAGTTTTACAGAAATGTATAAAAAACTATGGAAACTATTATTTTACACCTAGTCAAGAACGTTTTTGAGTTACAAGCAATTCAATAAAATTAGAGAAATGCTTGCTTGGTTTATAATTATTATTTGAAAAGTTTTCAAACTTATAGAAAGATGAGTTTGTGGACTTACGACCATTTACCACTAGAAAAAACTTCAAATGTTTGGAAGTTGCGATTCTTTAAATAAACAAAAATTTGAACTATTTATAACTACTCATAAAAAACATTTCTTGATATAGGCATGTCTTTGTAGAAATTGTGGAATTGTTTTGGAATCCATTGCAACATGGTTTGTAAATGATCCTTTTTGAACTTGACCGTATAGGCGGTATTGTAGTGGGTAAACTTAAATTATTTACTCTGTTAGATCTGTTAAATGATACCATTTTAAAATCACTTTCTTCAAAGGCATTTTTGTAAAAAAATGTTTCCTGACGATTCTTTTCGAGCTACATACCAAACAACTGAAGATATTAAAAAGTTTTTTATTCCGAATTTTACTTTTTATTTACAAAAGATGATCCTTGTTGGGTATACAAAACATTAAAGTTTTTGAAGTCCTGTAAGTTTGTTATCTCATTTTTTAAGATTGCGTACATATTTGGACTTTGCTTTGAGTTTAGTTCTAAATGTATTCATTTAATATGAATTTATTATTTTATTTCATTTTAAAACGTTGGTTATAGTATATTATTCAACGAACACATAATGTAGGCTATTATTTGGCTCGTGTGTAAATCATCCGAGTGAATAATGCCCATTATGTGCGAGTCGAATACGACATTTTATCTACGATTCTAACACTTCTGAGGAAGATCTGGAGGTGGATTCCCCTGAGGGAGGCGATGTCCAAATTCTTGAATATGTAGAAGTCAATGAAAGTAAACAATCTTTACAAAGAAAGTTTTAGACCTGGAATACAAGAATCCTCTGAAAACGATGTCCAAATTTTTTTTCTAACAATAAATAGTTTGAGATTATAACAATTTCTATTTTGTTTATATCTATAAATAGGCAACTAACAAAACATCGCCAGTGAATAAAATCCATATAATTCACTAGTGTTTTATGAGTATGGTTACGCGTATAACGACTATATTATTGAATAGTCGTAAATAAAATTATTTATGTTGTCAAAGATATTTCGTTCAAGATTTACTAAGCTATAATCACTGTGTGTACGTGCTTTATTTTAATGTAAAAACGTTTTGTACGCGTCCTAAGCATTTTTATGGTTTATCAATTCGTAGAAAGTTTGTTTATGTTTCAGCATTTTTATGTTTGTAAAAAAGCCTGGTTTACATTCGAAATGTCAGGGTTGAAATTTTTCCATGATTGACATTATCTTATACATTTGGTTTCATAATGCAGTGTATATCCGGCTTCTTTATTATTTTGAATCATTTATGCGTTAGAAAAATTTTAGCGTTTCTCCGGGAGTCTTAGCTTGGTTATCGGTGATGTTTGAATTTGTTGTTAATACAAAATTTACCGTGAGTTCAAAATTTTAAGTTTTGTGGATTATAGTGTTCTTCCGGGGGCTGGTCCTGGAGAGGCCATTACGACATTCTCGTCAGATCAAAGCCTTGAATTCACGAGTAGAGGATAAGAACTTCTAGATTTCTCTTTGTTTCGTAATTTAGTTGTCCTTTACGGGGATTGTGTTGTTAACTGCAAGTGCAATGTTTTAATCAGCTGTTTTGTGTCATGTGTTAGCCGCAGGTTTGTTTTATTTGCAATGCAGTTGCCGCCGGTATTCCGGGAAAAACTCCTGGTGTGCTGATCACGGATAAAGTAATTAATTTTGTATCGTTCTTTCTTTTTGTACCTGAACATTGCAATAGACACTGTGTTGTGAATAAATAATTTTCTTTAAGAATAGTTTTGAAGACGGTCTAATTTAATTAATGCTGATGTGCTTATAAGCGTTTGCGTTACGAATTCGAGGGCGAGCGAGCAAGGTTCGATCGCTTAGTGGACCATCTAAAGCCCCCTGGCCTATATCAATTATTATTTTGAGAAATTCCTTCTGGACCCAAGAAAGTCTAAGGATTAGTATTTAAGAAATTTATTACATTATTATTTGTGATTATATGTTATTCTATTGATATTTAACGTACAATTAACAAATTTTGAAAGAATTTTCAAAATTTAAATTAAACGATATAATAATTAGTTTTTATAAAACGAACGTTTGAAGGTAGAATTAAGTTTTAATTGTTTCTTTTTTAATGCTAAACTAAAAGTAATTATTTGGTTTGCGGTTGGTTATGAGTAAAGAAAATCAACTTATACATAAATACCTACTTTGTAAATTTATAAGTTTTTGCAAAAGAATTTGTTGGTAAAATTTTAACTTTAGTTTTCTCATAACGCATTTTATTTGTTAATTGAATGAATATTTAATTTTCTCATACTTACTTTAATTTTTCCCCTTCTGGGTGGAATAATAATATTTTAGTCATTTACATACAGTTTAGTGTTTCTTTGTTTTTTCTTCTTTTCATCAACGATTTAATAAATTAAAGTAAATTCCCTCTTTTTGCCCTTTATTGAAGTATACCTGTAGGGCTTTTTATTTTGTACTTTTGTTTATCTTTTTAAACAGAGTGAGCCATTCGTGAATCCTCAAAAAGGCTTAAATAAACAAATTATTGTGTAATAAGAAGAAGAATAACGTAATTTTAGCTTAAAATACTGACGTACTCGATTGACTAGCAGGTTCTAGTTTGCTATTTATATTATTTGCTTGGTAAGTGAGGGTGCATCAAGTCGTTCACCCCAGTAAAATTCTGTGTAATCAGCATTTATGAAACTAGAACGTATTTTGATAAATAAAGTGTCTACCGTAAACAATTCAGGGTGTTATTTTGTGAAGAGTCTACATACAGGGTGATATCTTTTTAGGAGTCCATATATAGGGTGTTATTCCCTGAGGCATTTATATACAGGGTGTCAGTCTACGAGAAGCTGCGTAACGGGTATTAAGCCTCTTTCTCAAGTTTTTCCCACTGCAAGTTCATCTTATAAACCGTAGATCCAGATGCCCTCATTAATTGCCCCGAGTCCTATGGAGTTACTATTTTTATTACGGGTTGCTTTTTAACTGTTTTTTATGTTAACCAACAAACAGAATCTGCCTCCATGTGAGTATGTCCACGCAAAATAAAGTTATGTATTACTCTTTTTAGAGAAACACAGTTGTGCAATAGTCATAAATTATTTGTAAGCATCATTACATTTCTCTTTTCGCTGGGACAATTGTCTGTCTATATTATCAAATGCCTAATATTACTGGTTTTGACAACAATTTTGGCCAAGTTAAGAAGTGCCGACGCAATTTCATTATTCTCTCTCTGGCTTTTAATTCATCCCATATTATACAGTATGACGTTTCTTAGTAGCATCGTAAATTGTCAAATACAGGGTTCAAACTTTCAAGCAATAAAAGCTTTGAAAATTTGACAAATACGGCGTCGAAAGACATTTCTGCAGGTCGACTATTATAATTTTCGTCTTGGACAAATTTTTGTCGTTTTATTTCATCATTCTGTGCATCTCGTAAATGGTCATCATAAGCCTGTCGTATTTACTGAACTGAATTTTCATCACTGGTGTTTCCTTTAAGTTTTAAAATAAAAGTATCACAGTTATCCCAAGTGTCTTTTGATGATTTTTTTGAAACTTAGATTAAACTCTGTATTTTAAAATTTTTCTATAAGCCCAAAGTTTCGCAATGTCACTCTGTGGAACGACCGCATTTATGCAATTCTCTTTATACAAATGATACATTCTTTCAATGTTTAAATCACTACCCAAGCAGCTTTTTAACGTTTTTAGGCAACTGTAGTGGCTTTCATAAATTGGAAATGAATTAGTATGCTGGCGAATATTATTTAGCATCTCTTGAGAAAGCTTATTCGGACGACAGTGGCAACCTCTCATATAGACTGATACAAAACCTCTAGCATTAGATTTTTCAAAATATTTCCGAGTACAGTATCCAAAATTGCCAACGTATTCAGAAAGAACTTTTTGCAAACTGGAATTTTTTCTCCATCTACATTTAAGTCATATGAAATTGTTTGCTTTCTTTGGCCAAATCTGCTATTGTCCGAAGGTCTTAGCCTACTAGGAGGTTTGCTTTGAATATGAGATAATATAAATTGACGTTTCAATTTCCACGTCTTATTTTGATCCCAGTAATATTCAAAAATCTTCAGTCTATTAGAATGGCCTATTTTCGCAGTACAGAAGGTTCTTCTATGAACTTTGCTTTAATTAATTTTCCTGTTCTAGAGATATGCTGTCTTCCAGCCAATGTTGCCTTGCTTCTTCTATTGGCTTACCATTTTCTTATACGTTTTCTTGTCAAAACCTTTGAAATCACCTTAGTAGTTTCTAAAGTGTCATCTGTTTCAGTATTATTACTTATTGTACTTCGGTTAATTTCATGATTGTTATTCTTTTGCAACCCTCTATCGCTGGAATCGCTAGGGTAAAAATCGGGATCATTATCACTATCATCACAATCAAACTCTTCTTCACTATCATCTAATTCTTGCAATTTAGGCGAGTCTACTGATGGTATTTCATAGAAATCCTCTTCGTTCTTTCTATTACCTTCTTATGATTTACGAAATTTTTCTGATAAAACTAAGAGTGAAATATTGTCTTCAGATTCGTTGTTATTCTTTAAGGCTCTTAAGTGGTTATCGATGAGAGATTTTTAGAATTTTCAACATTTAGGCAAGTTGCTGGTGACTTCCTCATAGTACCTAAAATGAAATATGGAGTTACGATTCTTTATCTCTCTGGTCAAGAGTTGGATTTAATTCTAATTAGCTGCTGCAACTAAAGAATATTAGCCTTGGTATACTCTACTGTATCTTCTCAAATGGGCCAGTTGAAAACTATTCGGTAGATTGATATTGATCGGGAGGAGATAGAGAAGAAAAGAAGTACTAAGATGGCATGATTTTGTTACATCATAATATGTCCTCATATTCTTAGTTTGCACTGCTTTTAAATTATTAGGGGTGATTCAGTTTGGGTGAATAACTCCAAGATAAAATCATTAACAGGCACTTTTATCCTAGTACCAACAATATCGCTCATCGCATTGTTCAAAACGGAAAGGTCAAGTCCTGTAACAGCATTATTACTAATATCATCACCACTGCCTAAAAATTCTAACTTAAAACCATACCAACTTGAAATCCAAACCAACTTAAAGTTCAATGCAAACTCAATTGTTTAAGGTAGTATCCCAGCTAAAATTCGACGCTAGGCCGTATGGCTTTGAAGGGTCACATTGCGTTTCATATTAGACGAAATAGTTTTGCGCCTGGCAGAAATAATAACTTTTTTGCCGTGTAAAACCTGAGCAGCCCAACTGCCATCTTAATTTTGCAAAAACACTTCTTACAAAGAAATATAATTTGTTCTACTGTAAACAGTTCAATTTTATTCCTGTAATACGCATTGTTGTCTTCAAAAAGCAAATGAAAATTTCTCTCCTCACCAATGGAGTTATGAATATGAGGTGTATACAGTGATTTTTTTATTTAAAACATAAAACTAGAAAGCTGGCGTTTTGATGAGTTTTATGGTATCTCAGGTTACATGTTTTTGTCATCGCTGAAGTGTCAAACTGCTGTAAAGTCAAATTTCCTTATCACAACGAACGTATCTAGCAAAAACTCAAAAAATCGAAATACATTCATATAGTGATCAGTTGTGGTAATAAGACCTGAGCTTACTAAGTAGTGTTATAATTTATTTAGTAACAAATAATATCCTGAATAAATATCAATAAATCAATGGAGTGTAACTCCAATTAAAACAAAATTTCAAGAAACAGGACAAGAAAATGGTCTTCCATGCAGTGGACGTTCTGAAGAGGTAACGGAAAAATATTAAACTTGTGGTTTTGTTGGAAATGGCAGAAAACTCAGAAGTTTCAACCTGACAGATCCTTTTTCCCGACAAAGAAAAATTTCATCAAATGTTTATCAATTGGAAACTCTATTGGATGAGACAGTCGTATATATAATGGATTCTCAAAAAGTCAACGTTTGGGCTTGTAGCTATCATTCATTCACAACCTCATTGTGAGACCTTGATTTGTCTCAAAAGGGCGGCCAGCAGAATGGCTTGCCTGACCTGACACCCTTTTTTAATTGGAATATTTTGAAAAACAAAATTCACAAAACTAAAGCCTCAAATATGGAAGACCTGAAACAACCAATACACCAAGAAATTTTGTCAATACGTCTTGAGACATTAAAGTCATTTACTGAAGAATTCTAATGCCATCTTGGAATGTGTTAAGTAGTGCATTTTGAACATTTTTATATTCTTCTAAGCTTGTTCCTTAAATGTGCCTAGCGTCAGACCCTCTTGGTTGAATATTGCTGTACTCAACCAAACCAACGTTTTCCAATTTCGTGGTAAAAATATGGAAGTATGGAGTTTTCATTAAAATAAAATCATTTTTTATGTAATAACTCGCTTGGCAGTGGTGGTAGGAGATAATTGTTTATGGGAGAAGTAGATGTGGAGTAAGAATAAAACAAAATGACGAGTTTCAGCGTTTCCCTGAAAAAGTGTTGACAACAGAGTAAATGGATTTATGCACATTGCTTCACGTGGTAGGCTGATGCTAGTTGGAGGTTAACGTCATCTTCTTATTTCCCAGGAATGCGCTTACATCCTATCCCTTCCTATCATTATCACTTTCGTTCTGTTTGCGAATTTGCTAGTTTCTTACTGCTTATTGATCCATGTGCCTAAATCTGTCTATGAGTCGTTTTCTGTGCTAACAAATATAATAAAATAGTCCGTGAAAGCACATTCTGCATATCAACTATTCTTCACTTTCCGTGGTCAAGCTACAGCTTTTTAAAATCTAACCTGCACTTCTTAATCTCAGCAACCATTAAGACTGGACTTAAAACTTGTCTTGGACTTTGTTTTGTAATACATTCTTTCTATTCCATGATATTTGTCCTAGAATACTTTCTGTTGGTCTTGCACAAACTTTCATAGCTAGGAACTTAGTGTGCTTCCTACCTCTATCGCCTCTAGACACTCCCAAAGTTAATTTCTTAGGTATTTAATTGAAGTGATTTTCTATATCTGTAAGGTAAATAAGGCACATGCTACCAAACTTGCTTTAAAGTTTTAAACTTGCCTACTTGTTTTATTGCAGATATGCTTTCATTTATTTTTCCGCATTTCTAAGTATGGAAAATATTTCACGAATTTACTCCCTTTTCACTTATCTAAACTTTTTATCATTATCCTCAGTTAATTTTATCGTGCTCTATTACTTTGCCTTTCTCCGTAGTCCATTATTTCTCATAGGTCAATGTTTTATAAATAATATGCGTTGGCTCATTTCGTTTCTCCTCCCTCTTATTTTTCTTTGCAAATTTTTCTAAAGCATTGACTGTCATTTTATCTTCCAGTGATAAGGCCAAACAAGGACAAAACGATCGTTAATGCCTGTACGGTTTTTTGAACATATTTGTAGGCAGACAATAGATTTTTATTTTTACATTAAATTTTCTCATGACCTTTCCTTTGCTATTTGAACCGAGTTTTTTGATTACTTTCCTTTCATCTTTGTACTTCTCATGTGTCAACTACGTTCTTTTATTAAAATACTTTTTCCACTTGACTTTTGAATATTTGCTTGTTTATTTTCTCATTACACTACTGTTCAATATTTTTATTTATCCATGCTATATGCTACACTTGAATAATTTTTTGTTCTCTGTTGTCTTTTCATTTTCTGATTGATGTTTCTCGATTATTACCTATAAACTGTTTCTCACTATTTTAATTAAAGTTTTTTCTTATGCTTCTTTTTTTTATTTTGACTTTTAGATCTTATACCTGGCTTTAGCCCTTGCTTTAATTTTTGTATATTAACTTCTATCCTGATCTCTTATTATTATTATTCTATTACTCTTGGTTTTACAGGATGCATTAGTTAAAGCGGATACATCTCAAGCTAAAACTTTAATTAATTACATTTGTCTGTAGTGAAAGCTCAAGTTAAATTAATGGTAGTAATTGAAAGCTTTTGAATCAATATTTTTTCAGAGACGATGGTTTAAATGTTGTATGTAATTCAAGTAATAATATTTCATCAAACTCATTAATTCTGAATAAATCTTGGTGTTAATATTAAATTATATACGTTCTAGTTATTGTTGTAGGAACTTTCTAGTTAAAGCACAGATGTTAAGAATCGCAGCTTTCTGTATTTCTTTGTGTATATCATTTCAGGCGCTTATAGTTGTTGAATAGCTAGATGTAATACGTGTGGTGTAACTGCTGTTGTGGAAAGGATTACTGGTATAATTTTAACTTCTTGCTGTTCCTACATAGCTTTCATTTCACCAGCTAATTCTATACGATATATTTTTGAATCTTTTCGGCATGCTTGCGTTTTAGATTGTTTGTAATGGAACAACAATTTCAACCAGATAAGTCCTCTTATGTTCCTCATTGATAAGTATTATATCAGGTTTATTACAATTTATAGTTGTATCGGTAATGATTGATTGAATATTAATTCAGTATTAGAATTTTCTAAAAGTATTTCAGGAGAATATCTATAATTAGGAACTTCGATTCGATAAGATTATGATGAACAGCAAGATGTTTGTGCACTGGTTTAGCTACGTTACCATAATCTGTAGAAGCTGGTATTGAGCAGCCTGCCATTATGTGTTCTATAGTTTCCAGCTGTTGTTTGCATACTCGGCATTTATCATCAGTTAATGTCTTATCTTGTAAATGATATTTTCTGTAATTTTTTGTATTAATTACTTTGTCCTGAATGACAACTATATATTCTTCTTTCGTTTCTGGAATTAGTCTACCTTCCATGAGTCACATGCTAGATGCTACTTCGTCAATATCTTCTTGTTACAAATAATAGAGACGTTGGCCATAATTTCTGTTATGTAATCTCAATGGTGTATAATTTTAATCGGCAGTTATGATGGTTTGATATAATCTTGAGTTGTTTTGATTTTTATAGACATATTCTCTCAAACTGTGAATTTGGTCAGTCTTCTACCACATTCTTTCCTAGGTAAATGCATTCTTTCCTTGGTTGCATGCATTGTTGCATTCTGTATTTATAATACATCACTCGCATTATTCTGTTAATTGTTCGATCTTTATTGTTCCATTTTATTATTCGAAATGAATATGTCAAAAGAGGTACAGTGTAACTATTACTAGCTCTAATTTTGTTCTTAGCAAGTAGATTAGTTTTTAAGATTTTATGTAAACGTTGTTTATATTGTTCTGTTAATTATGACTTAATGTCTGTTATTCGCTATATTTTCTTTTTATAATACTATTCGTTCTGCATTTATCAGTTCGAAATTCCATGCCAATATCTTTACTAATATTTTCTGTTACCTCAACCAAATAATGTAGTTGTTGCATGTTGGTAGTTTTACTGTTTTAGGTAGCAGTAATGTGCTGAATCGTTTCAGGCAGACTTAAACACTTAAGTCATCTATTATCCATCACACTTGGGTGTTTGACAATATCTTTTAAATAATTCCTAGTTGCAACAACCTAGTCTTCAATGGCACACATAAAATCCTCGATTTCAGGAAGAAGCTTTTCATGGGCCAGCCAGTAGTTCAACGAGGTGATATCGACATTATCGCTGCTGAGTTCATAAGGATGCTTTTTTTGTAGAGCCTTTCCTTTCCGCCTGTCGATCTGCGAGGTTACAAGTTCTTTCCTGGTTAAGACAGAAACCATTTCAGGTGTCGACATATTTAGAGGAGTGGAACCCTAATCAGGCACAGTCACAGTATTGAAAAGAGGAGAAACTTCTGCCTTCTCAATGAAGTACTTCTTCAGATTCGACGTGATTTATCCCGAAGACATTTTATAATAGTATGTCCCATTCCACCCCGAACTCAAGGAAGAGTCAACCGCTCCATAGCTGCCTTGGGGTAGTGGGCTATACACTTGGCCACTGTAGCTCTAATACACCGCTTAACTGTCTCTCTTATTCACTTCGTTCCACCAAAAGTGTATATAGTAAAAATTGACGTAGCGTAATTAATTAATTGCTTTCACGGTATTCTTCTGACTGAAATTTCTCAATTGTCTTCGTCTTGATTTCACCGTGCTGCATTCTAGCCGACTGTTGCATACCAAGATACTTATAAAGTTCACCTTTCTCCATTGGCTCAATTACCCCTCCACTCTCCAGCTCGAAGCCATTTGCACTGTGAGTACCTTCCATCACTGTCTGCGTTTGACGCTTATCAAACCCGAAGTCTATACTAATATCACGAGGAGATACCCCGACTGTTTTCATCAAAGATCTAATACGCTCAGAAGCACCAGTATACAATTTAATATCATCCATATAGAGCAAGCAAGAGACTATCTGCTATTAACTTTCACAGCGAACCCACACTTAGTAGAGTTTAAAATGAAGGAGAGGAAATTCAATGCCAAGAAAAACCATAACGGGCTCAAGAAGTCCCCCTGAAGGAGACCCTACAGCACCTCAATAACAGCGACGGTTAACACTTCAACAGCATCAGTTACGTTAAGCTGAGTCTTTTAATGAGATATGAGGTGCCTAAGAAATGTTATGATAGGCACACTCACTTTGTAGATTTCGAGAACTTTGAAGAACCACGTGTGAGGAACGGAATAAATGAATGCCGTATAAAGATCCCGGAGCTTTCACACAGCTTTTTCTAAGATTACTGAGTCCATTAAGATTTGCTACAAGTTTCTTTAAAACCAAAAAGCCTAGAGACAATTCGAAGTAGTGTAAATCATCAAAATGAGACTTTATTCATCTCTCTACAATTCCAATTCATAACACAACCACGGATTCGATTTCTAGTGAGTAAACTCACCCAGACCCAGGTAAGTGATTACATAAGTTTGATATCATAAGACATGTTGATGTGGTAAATAATAGTCCATCAAACTATAAGAATGTTGGTAGAGTCAATAAAGATCTATCCTAACCCTTCTGCTCTGAAACTATGATCGCATTATATTCACAATGTTGATAAATCTTATTTGCTAAACAGGATGTAAGAAATTTGTAGACCTTAGCAAGACGGGTAATAGGAATATATTTTGCTGAATTCCTTGTGTCACTGTCTTTGGGAAGTAGGTATGTAATCCCTTTAGTAAGAAATTTGGAAACACAAGTCGTGTCACTGAGATATTGGTTAAGATGCCTCACAAGAAGGTGCGTTTAAGCTTCTACCAAAAAATTTGAATACGATCTATGTCCGCTACCTTCCAATTATGCACGGTGCTGATGACGGCTGTCAGTTCAGGCAAAGACATTTCACTGTTTTCTATATTTGGCAATAGCTGCATTCTGTCTTGTTCACGCTGGATTCAGCTGGCAGTGCTGTAGAGGCACCGACCACAAAGCAGACCAAAAGCTATGCATTTTCTCTTTATCTAGAGTTTCATTGCCTGCTGCATTATTCGGCTTTTGAAAACTAGAATAAAATATGGTCTCGCTTCTATTGAATAATTTATGTCCGATGTGCGATATCGTTGGAGTTTGTTTTTGCTGTGGTAGCAAGTGTTTGCCTAAGAGTGTCTAAAACATGTTGTGTAGTTTGGTTGGGAGCATGCATTTTTGTTCATTATGCCATTTATCCTATTCAACAGTTTCTTTTTTTTGGCCATTATGGAAAACCGTCAGTTGACTAATTTTCTTTCTCAACCTGTCATCCCTCTTAGTTAATCTCCTTTACCATGGCATCATTTTGTCTCTTCCCTTAGTTGTACAAGATTCTTGACCGACGTCTGCTCCGTTTAATCTAACAGCAATAACTGCTGGGGCATAAATGACACTGTGTACTTGTTCAAAAGTATCATCTGTTGATAAATAGTAAGGGAGAATTCTGGTTTCAAGGAGTTTTAACACAACAGCAAGTTTCTTAGAGTTATTCTGATTGAAAATTCGTGGGCGCTTTGTTGGATTCATATCACTGAACTCAAGCATCGCCCTTTTAAACGCCGAGAGTTGAGAATCAGGATCGTTGGTAGTGACAAGCACTACTGTGGTTATGCTGCGAATTATCTTTAGTATCACTGCCCTCAATCTCTTGGAATACAAGACTAGTTGGTGGTTCTGATTCTTTATCGTTCTGGAGATTGTATTTCAAGGTTATTATCACTTTTGCCACTTCTCTTTTCAGCTCATCCAACTGCAATTGGAGTATGTAGTTCCTGTTTATGATCACCCTCTTTTGGTCAACAAGCCTCTGCCTAGATATATTTCTGTAGTTAAAAAATTTATCCAAGAACATTTCTGTTAAATTTGGTTTGGTTTCTAAGTTTGTTATGGTGTAGTAACATCGCATGACGTGCAGGTTCATTTCATTATTCCATACTATGCGCTGTCTTGTTTTTCTAGCTTTGGTAGTTGTCGGCTGATGGGGTTCAGTTTGTTGTCTTTTAGTAAAGCCGGAAACCGAAAGGACGCCACTGACATCTTCTTCCGAGTCGGACTGAGTCCTATAAGAGTTTCTGATCGGGAGCAGTTCGCACTTGGTGATTTCTTTTGATGTTTGGAGCAAACAAGTCCGCATTGAAAGGACCGCTAACTCCAACAGTGATCGGTTTGCAGGTTGTACTTCGCCGGCTACACCGACTACGCCTATTATTATTATTATTATAATTATAGTAATAATAATAATTTTTATTTTTGCATCAAATATGGCAGTTCGGGATTATCCAACTGGTTTTATAAAATTTAGTTTTGTGGTAGATTACAGATATGGTGTCTCGTACCGTTTCACTGAAGAATGACTTATTCTTTACTATTGGTAATTTCAATTCTTCTGAAAGCCTTCATGTTCCTAATCCTTTTGTTCTTTAAAAGTCTATTTTTTTCCTGCATTTATTTTTTTAGTTCACTTAACAAATTTCAATAAAATTCTTTAAATTTGAGTTTTCAACTTAAAGACCTTCTATGTCGTGTTCTTGCCTTTAATTGAGCTTTATTTATCACCGTTACTTTTTGCCGTTTCATATTTGTTATCCACAAATTGTACCAATTAAGTTTTACTGTTCTCATGCTCATACCCGTTTGGAGACATCTTCCACCAGGACAAGATCAGAGCACAGATGTAGGTGCCTGTCAGGCTAACTTTAGTTGGAAGCTTTGAGCATGAGTCAAGATTGGAACTTCACGATAATAAAATCAGAACGTTTTTGTTCATTTATCGTCTTTTCAGAGAAGATACTTTATTTATTGGCAAAAAATAGAATTTAGTTTTGTGGTAGAATATGGTGTCTCGTGTCGTTTCGCTGAAGAATGACTTATTCTTCACTATTGGTCATTTTAATTCTTCTGAAGGTCTTCATGTTCCTATTTTTTTTATTCTTTAAAGGTTTATTCTTCTCCTGCATTTATTTTTCTAGTTCACTTAACAAATTTTAATAAAATTTGAGTTTTCAACTTAAAGACCCTTTATGTCGTGTTCTTGCCTTTAATTGAGCTTTATTTAGCACCGCTACTTTTTACCGTTTCATATTTGTTATCCACAAATTGCACCAATTAATTTTTACCGTTCTCATACCCATACCCGTTTGGAGACATCTTCCATCCGGACAAGATCAGAGCACAGATGTAGATGCCTGTTAGGCTAACTCTAGTTGGAAGCTTTGAGCATAAGTCAATAATGGAGCTTTACGATAATATAAACGTTTTTGTTCATTTATCGTCTCTTCGGAAAAGACACTTTATTTATTGGCGATTCTGCATACCTTAAAACAGGAATTAATTGTGTTCAAACATGCCTTTGATTCCACTCTGTTTGTATTTAAGATTAACTTGGGTAAAAAGGACTTGAAATTTTTTTTCTCTGTTGATAAAAGGCTTGATGGTTTCTGGGACACTATCTACAACTTAGTCCCTTTCATACACACTTCAAACAAAATTTACTTCAAATTTCCTGGCATTCATAAAACTTGTGACCTATTATATTATTTATAATTCAACATGTCGTTTTGTAAATCGCCCTGGTGTGTATGATAGCATGTTTATTGACTTTTTCAACATTCTTATATTAGCTTGATGGACTACTATTTACGTCATCAACATGTCTTGTGATATCAAATTTATGTAATCTCTTACCTGGGTTCTAGGTGAGTTTTCTTACTAGAAATCGAATTTGTGATTGTGTTATGAATTGGAATTGTAGAGAGATGAATAAAGTCTGATTTTGATGGTTCACACTACTTCAAATTGTCTCTAAGCTTTTAGACCTTAAAGAAACTTGTAACAAAAAGTGGATCTTGCTGTAACGGGCACAGGGACCAAAATAGGCTTGCGATAGTTTCAAGGTAGTCGCTAGTTTTGCATCTACGTCTTTTCTTGATGTCTTGTTTTCTTGGTCTGGGTATTCTGACCTTTTTTGCATCGAAAAAACCATGATCTACTAACTAAGAACTAGAAAAATACAAATTAGTAACTAGGCACTTGAGAAAGCTAAAAATGCCCAATTGAGAAGATTATTCCAAAAATAGAAGTAGAAATTAGCTGCTAGCCAGCTCAAAGCCAGAGATGGGGGTTCGGACGCAGATTTAAAGCACGAATCGTACATTTTATCATAACAGTTGACTTGGTTTCATCTAAAATCAAGCTAGTTTTCTCTACAAATGTACTTTCTAGATCCTCATATTTTCAAAGAAGCTTTTGAGTTAATTTTTTAGCCAAATCTCCCTAGAAATCTGGTGTCCCTTTATGGCAAGTCAAAACAGACTTTAAAATATTGTAAACTTTACCAGTCGAGCTTCCAAGATCTTTAATAAGCCGGCAAGATGTTTATGTCGGGGGAATTAATAATTAGACAGATATTTAGATTTGTTTAACTAATAAGTGAAGAAAACAGTCTTTATATAGGAATTAATTCTTTTATTGCTAAGATTGAAAGATGCTGTGAAATAAATTTATCTACAGGAATTTGTAATTATGAAAAAGTGTTGCAGCTTCCTTAAAAAAGTTTAGAGGGATTCTTTAAACATTATGATGCAAAATAAAATTAAATCTCAGGGAATAAATGTAATAACTTATAATAGATTTGATCGCCTATCTAAGATTCTTTCTAAAACACGTAACTACTTGTAACTGCCTACAAAATCTCATAATCATCTTTATCTTTTACTGCAACTTATAGAAAGGCTCATGGAAGTATATACTTAGATCAGGTATCTCGATTTTGTGTTGTACTTTAAGGTAATGATGCGAACTTATATTGCTTATTGCTGTACGTTAAAGTGTATGTCTTTGAATTCAGAAGAACGTCATTATTATACGGTGCATGCTATTTTCTAAAGGCCATTCTGATCTTTTAATGGGTTTAATCCAACTATAAATATTCTACATTTTTTAAATTTTTTAGTTTTTACAAACATCTATTTATCAATCATTTCTATTCTTTTCGCTTTGGATTAAATAAACATGTTATAACATACAGGATACAACTGAGAGTCGGTATATCAAGATATAAAATGAATGAGGCACATTCCATTTCTTTGTTGTAGAAAAAATATAGTTTCTTTAGAAAAATAATTCCGTGAAAAAGATAGATGTTCAATTGAGTTGTTTGTGCAAGATTTGCTGACTGGCAACTGTGTTTATTTTTTCAATATTTATTATCAGATTAATATTAAGATTTGGACTAAATTATTCGCGATAGAATTTTTGAATATTACAGCTATCAGTACGTAAAATGTAGCAACATAAAAATTTCTTGTTTACAAATTTTATACGTTTAGATATGTCCCATACACGTATAATGGGTTATTGCAACATCTTCGAGATAAACTTTTATCATACCGCAACTTCCTAATAATGAATGACTTTTTGACATTTATAGGCCATTCCTTTTATAAATCGGAATATATTTACTATTAAGACCGACGATTTGCGCAAAAAATCTGCCACTTAAGCATCACAACACAACCATGTACTATGTATTACATTAAATATTTTTGTCGGCAGTATGGCAAGGTTTTTATGTTTACTTTATGTGAATCTATCATAACCTATCGGAAATTTGTCACCCTACCTAAATGGGGTCGCAAATGTATTCTAACAAATTGTCGTTCATGCAAAGTAAATATTATCCTTGTTCGATTACCCCAAATAGGCTATAGATACTTACTAAACACCTACATGAAGAATTATTTATTATCACGGTTTTTCTCCCTTTTCTTTTTGTTTCACCAAGTCACACATTAACTAGAAAATATAGCGAACAGTAACACACAAAATTTGTAATTCACAGATAAAAAAAGGAATTAGTATTGGCAGTGCTAAATACAGTCTTCATTACGATTTGTGTATGAGGTTTTTGTTGTTTGTTACAAAAGTAAATATTATACTTCGATTACCTGTATCGTGCACAGCCGAAATTTTTCCCCTTTTCGCATATATATATACACAACAAAAAGCAAAAATGTAAATATGGGACTAATTATTTAGTACGCCGTGCATTAGGCTTTTGTGAAAAATAATTTCTTTTGTAAATCCGTTTTTCCCCTTCAGCAGCAGAAAACACTTTTACGATTGTATCTCAACGCTATTTAATGTCCTCTAGTGCTTCCGTTTTAGCCCGGACGTTCCTCGCAATGAAACTACAAATTTAACGAGTGTTCACCAAAACTGGACCGGAATGTTATTACTAATGGCCTAATGGCTTGCTTGAATAGTATTATATCAAAACAAAAAACTCGCCGTTATAACACACAAGAAAAGTGGTAAACTTTTCGTTTTATTTTCTTAGTTTAATGGTTGTAATAAATTTAGGAATTTGAGAAAGATGATTTACTTTTGTGTTATATTAATGTTAGAAATTTACGAAGTTTTTTCAGGTCACCTAATAACAGGAAGCTTAATTGAATGGGGTTTAACATCCGAGGACAAAAGAATATGAAAAAAAAAGCATTATGGATTGTGGAGGGAAATTATTTAATTCTACAATCATTAAAATACGCAGATTTCTACATTTTAAGTTCTGTAAACAGTTTAATCATTTTAGGGTTTTATTTGGAAAATTTTTTGACTTATTGAGAGATTGCTTTACTTTGAAGTTTCTCGTACAAACCCAAGACTATTCATTTTCAAAACTAACTAAAACATTGCAATAATCTTTGCACTTTACATAAAATGCAGTTGGCTGCCACGTGCACATTTTTTTCGTTTATGTAATCGGTCCACTTGTAGAATTACCCAAAGAAATTGGAATCTTCTTCTCTATATTTTATTACGATTCCACTTCTTTGAATAGGCTCTGAAGTTATTAATCTTTCAGCAAATATTCTTTGTCCATTTTCCTATTGTAAACCGTACTAAGAGCGTTCATATAATCTTGGCTATGCCAGCACAATTTAATTTGCCAAATAATAATTTGGTTTGTAACTAACCAGTGATCCAAAAATATTTTTTATGTCAAGTGATACATTGACCTAATGAACATAAAATTTTACTTGTCATTTTATAAAAGATGTTGAAGGTGTTCCCCGTCACTGGCTAGGCACAAATTAGCACGTTGTTTAATGTTTTCAAAAACAGTCTGCAAAGTTTGATGACTCAGCCTGAAAATGCAATTCGTTAAATTATTATCAAGTGTATATGCACTTCATTCCTGAGCGCTGAGTTTTTAAGAAATAGAAATACGAAAAAGTCTAATTGCGTGAGATCGCATAACACCGACAGAAAGTAATCCTTGCTGATTAATTGATCATCAAAAAAAACTTCATTTAATAATTGATTTTAGCAGTCTAATCAAATTTTGCTGGAGAAACTCATGTTATAACTCGCTATTGTGTAGTTAATTAAATTTCAATAATTTTTATCATTGGTAAGATCTGCAAAAAATTGTGGATCGATTAATCGTTTTCTAGAAATTGCAATCCATACAACAGCTTTGCATTTAAATGATTATCAAACCACTGACAATAGGTTAGGTCTGGTAAACTGGAGAACTTTCTGTACGAACTCGAAGTCATCCAGATCTACCTCTCTTAGGTACAGATTCAGTTTGTCGAAAATGTTCCACTAGGTACTATTAAATATATTACCCGTGGAAATTGTTTTTTGAGTGTTCTTTATAGGCATAATGCTACTTTTCATTTGCTAAAAATCGAAAATCACAAAAGTAAATTTCAATCAACAACGTTGTCTGTTCTTGAGTGAACCTTCTGATTACTGATATATCAATATGTAACTTATTACTAAAATTGACAATAAAACCATCAAAACGACATACGTTTGCAGCTCCATACTTAACTTTGACCTAAATATTTTCTAGACGCTAGCTATATTTATATCAACAAAGATCTCTTTCCGGCTGGACGATGCTACAAATTAATTCACACGCAGTTGAGCTCGGATTGCTTGCAATCAGCATTAATAAGTTAGTAATGTTAAAAGTGTGCAAAAATTACCCAAAACAAATGGAACTATTCACACTCGAAGACAATAGAGAAGCTTCCAATTATAATCCGCGTTGTGACTATGTTTATTAGCGTTGGTACGCTAGGTCACCCATGTGTCCAAGAATGCTAGTGGTTCAAAGGTGTACCCGTTGTGGAAAAATTAAAGGCATCCAGCCGATGACGTAAGTCAATGGCAGACTTTGGTTTGCGAAATACTTAGGAAGACCTAGGACATTGTGGCAGCCTTATAGAAGTTGGTCGTGGTGAACGTTTTTAATTAATAAAAAACAACAAAACTAGTATTGACAATACGGGTGTCAAAATGTCTGCAAAGGAGGGTGCTTTTACGGTAGATTAGTGTTGCAAAACCCATTAAAGGACTAATAGAAGCATTTTTCTCAACGAGTTAAGTGACACTGCTAAGGTATATAGCGGAACAAAACTTCAACTTCTATTTAATACTTTTTGGGAGTATGCCGGCAGGAATGCTGGGTATATTCAGTGAGACTTTGCGATTGAAATGAATCGGACGTATTGGCCTTAGAGGAATTCTAACCGGATATCTTTGGGAACACTTTTGGAGGGTAGAAATAATTCAAGCAGAGCATCCATCTAATATACCCATTTATCTTTTTGACAAAGGCGTCGATTTTTGTGCATATAAAGTAAAAGCGCTGGTTATTAGCACCATAAGTCATCTTCGTCTCGATTTTGGTCTTCACATTTTGTTTCTTGTATTTGCTTACATCCTCTAGCGGTTATAACCCACGAAAGTTTTCAGTAGTTTTCTTGACTTTCTCTTCTGGTGTAACGAGCCATAGCAAAACGTCATTTAGGTTTACATGAGAGTTATTTAAGTTTCCAGAATTTTCAGTCTCATTCATCAAAACAACTGGCATATTTGTTACGTCAAAGGTTTTAGTGGGATATATAATGGATGTACTGTCGTATTCTTCTAACTCGTCGAAATTAGTTTCAACATTAGCTACATTTATTCGATTTTATCTTTTTCGGGTACAATTTTTTCGACCATTACATCATTTTCATTACTTTCTGTACTATTTAGTATAATATCTTCAAAGATAGTATTTGTACTTAGTGCCATGAAAATATTTGTATATTTTACGTAAAATGGAAAAGCTTCTGAACATGAACTAGTTGCTTTATAATCTTGGATTTCTTGTAATTTTTGTTGTTCTAAATTTTTATAAAACCTTTATAATCTAATAATAAGTTACTGTGCTCTTCAAGTCCTTCTGTTTTTTTCATATTATTATTTTGGGCCTTACCCAAGCAGTTGCTGTAGTCGACTGCTTTTTTGTTCCAAGGGCGAAAACCAGATGCCTTAAGACCATTAATTATATTTTCCTGTTTAGTATCTTTTACAACAATCTCTAATGTTGAAACAAACTTCTTTTTTGTGATTTGCTCAAAGGGATAGGTGTTACGCCATTCGCATACTGCCTTTCTCCAACTGGATTACTTGGTTTAGGTGCAGCGACATCAGCTGGCTGAAAAATCTTCTTTGAATTAGGATAAAGGGCAAACAATATTATATTTAGAGACGAACACAGATTACTTAAATTATAAATAAGGTGCGTTTTGTGCCCGTCTACAAAAAGGATGATAGGAAAGTCAACATTTTTATCTTTGAGCTAGGGATATAAAACGTTTCCCATGTATTCATAGAATAGTTTCACTTGCATTCAATCATTATCAGATAAGCCAATGCTCCATTTCGAGGAAACTGATGATTGATTATGAAATGGCAAGCGTTTCAGCGAATAAATTATCATTGGAAGAGTAACATGACCACTTGTTGAAAACGTAAACATGACAGTTACTGTTAATTGTGCCTGATTTAAATCTATTTCATAAACTTTCTTGCAACTCTTTGGTGCCAATGCCGTTTTTTGATTGGGGCAAAGTTGAAAATTGGTCTTGTCACCGCTGTATACCCTGGGAGCATCATCTAATATACTGATAAAAGTTTTTTTAGTTAAGTAGTCTTCAGTCTTATTAAATCAGCTAAGGATACATTAGCGCTAGCTGAAGTGATACTTTCCGGTGTTCTTTTGTCTCGAAAAAAAAAAATTTCGAATACTATCCCTTGCCCGGACAATTATTTTTGAAAGGATTAGCATGGCCTGATTTGTCAAAAAAGTCTTTCACAGTTGCTCGGATATCTTCTCTCCTACTTATAAAGCCTTTTTTAACACAGTCTATAATCCACTTTACAAAAAGATCTTAGCTTGTTAAGAAAGGTGAGCAACCATGAAACGTTTTTGAAAACTTTTCAGAGTCTGAACTGAAGAGTCGACCTAGGTACTTTGTAAATTTCTGCGGCGTTTGGTTTTGGCATGCTGTCTTTGATGTCCTACAAGTTTTTTGAACATTTTCTTCCGTATATATTTTTTTATAATTACCTTTTTGTTTAGTCCTTGTCATGACTGTTTCAGAAATATAATTAGAGAATTAAATATCTAACTTACAAGAATTTAAAAATAATGACAAATACTCGTACTACTACAAGAATGTCAATAACTGTAACCAACTCGTTTGTTAAAAAACCAATAATTGACACCGATATCAATAACTGATTTCAACTAAATATAGGAATTAGTTGCTGGCTCTTTCAAAATATAACAGAAATGTTTTAGAATTGAGGTTAGAAATTAATTAAACATATTTAAAAATGCATATAATGTTAGACCAATATGTAAACTCGATTAATCTGTAGCGATTATAAAACCAAATATGCAACTCACCGTATGGCAATTATACATGGATCTATGAAAATTTGTTAGGATTCGCAACACTTCCACACACCATGTAACGGTATCTGTACAACAGTATCTGAAACGATAGACAAATGTTGCTTATCAAAAGGCCGCAGTATTGCCGTTTAGTGACAGCGAGCTCAACCATATACAGTGACCTATTTTTTTTCTAAATTATTTTAAACCGCAAAGGCAATTACTGTGCCAGTGCCAACAACCAGCGCGTACACCCTATGTCGATAGTCAACACTGCGGCAGACGACCATTTTATAGGTTTATAATTGGATTTAATCCGCTACAACCGAAATCAGCACACTAGCTGAGCGACTGCCCGAAAGCGGTATCATCATCCCTACATTGAGTGGTACGGGCCTTTGGAGCATAGTGATACGCAGATGAAGAAAAAACCATGACGAAACGGGAGTGGAAATGGAAATAAAAGGAGCAAAGGTAAGAAGAAACAGAGGAAAGTGATTAATGGTAAACTTACTGTAAGAAGAGAAACAATATACGAAAAACGAAAAAAGAAAATAAAATGAAACATGATGAAATATCGTAATGAAAATAGGCACATAGAATGTAAGGAGTCTAAAAGATAAAGAAGAAAAGATAGTTGAAGAAGTGATAAAACAAGAGATCGAAATACTAGGAGTTACAGAAAGTAAACAGAAAGGAAAAGGTATAAAAACAGATACATCAAGGGTTCTGGTTAATGTGGTCAGGGGTAGAAGAAAAGGAAGAAGCAAAAGGAGAAGTAGGGTTATTAATAGCACTTAAAACGCTTATAAAGGTAGTAAAAAAAATTATGCAAATAAAAGAATTGTGAAAGTGAAGTTGAAGGCTAAAGAGTTATGAAAACTAATAATAATATACCGAACAAATGAAGATACCAGAAAGGAAGAAAACGATGAATATTGACATAGATCAGACAGAGGGAAACCTTTTGATTTTGAGAGACCTTAACGGAAAAGTAGGGAATAGTAATAAAGGAATTGAAAACATATTAGGAAAATAGGGAGAAGAGACAGGGAACTATAATGGAGAACGAATTATCGAAATGTGTCTGGAAAACGATTTAATTATAACTAATGCAAAATTCCGACATTAAGACATCCACAAGTTTACGCGAGTTATAAATAGCAGAAATGAAAAGGCAATGATTGATTATTTTCTAATAGAAAATCAAAAGTTTAAATATGTAACAGACGTCAGTGTCCTCGGGCAAGAAAAAATAGGAAGTGACCACTATCTGTTGAGAATAAAATTACGAATTAAAAACCTGATAAGAGAAGATAGAATCCGGATACAAATAAAAGAGAAAATAAAAAGCTATAAACTCAAAGAAGAGAATACCAAAAGGAATTACCAAAAATTAATAAATAAAAAATTTCAAGAAGCTGCACAGACATTAGGGAAATGGATAAGATTTAGAAGAATTGTTTTAGAAGCCGCAGAAGAGAGCTGTGAAACGTCTAAAATATCAAATGGAAATATGAAAGGAACACGATGGTGGAATGACATGATAGAGAACACGATAAGAGAGAAAAAGAAAACCTGGCCAAAATATCTGAACACGTAAAAACCCGAAGATTATAACATATATAAACAAAAAAGAGAAGATGTAAAGAAAACAGTTAAGAAAGGTAAAAATAAATCCTAAAAAACGATTTTGCAATCAACAATGACTTTAAATGAAACCAGAAATTATTTTATGGAACTTTAAAGCAATTAAGAGCAAACAAAAAATACACAATGCTAAAAATAAAAGATGAAAATAGGAGGGAATGTTATTACTAAAGAAGACGAGATCATGAACCGATGGAAACAACACTTTCAAGAACTGAACAAAGCAGAAGAAATGCATACAGAAGGAGAAGAAGAATTTGTAAATACACAAGAGATCATATTAACAAGAAGATATAATAGGAGCAATGGGCAAATTAAAGTTGGTAAAGTCCCTGGGAGGGACGAATTAACATCAGAGGAGATAAAATATCTGGGACAACAAAAAACCGAAGAACTGCTACAAATTATGAATATGGCAATTAGATCTAAAATTATTCCTATGGACAGGAATAATCCCACTATTTTATAAAAAATGGAGACAAAAGTCAATGCAGTAATTATAGGGGCATAAAACTATCTAGCATACCAGGAAAATATTAACAACAATAACAGAGAAAAAATTGAGAGACAAATTAGATAAACAAATTTGAAGAAACACAATATGGATTCAGAAAAGATCTTATATTCATAGTAAGACAACTTAGGGAAAAAATTATAAAGAAAAGGTAGGGATTGCATGTATGCTATATAAACTTGGAAAAGGCATTTGATAAAATAAAAAGAGAAGATATCTGGAACACCTTACAGCAAAGAAGTATTGATAAGAAAACTATACAACTAATAAAAGAAATGTTTAGAAATAATATAAATTATGTCAGAAGTAATAATGAGAAATCAACGGGATTTAAAACTGAAATTGGAGTTAAGCAAGGATGCGTTCTCAGCCCACTGCTGTTCGCAATAGTTATAGATGGTGCTATAAAAAAAGCAAAAGGAAAAATAAAAAAATTTTATGGAGGATTTTGGAAGATAAAGGAGATAAGCTTATGAGAACTCATATATGCGGACGATATAATAATGCTGGCAAATTTAGAAAAAAGACTTGTAGTTTAATCAAATTTTCTTAATGAGAAATTAAAAAAGATTAACATGACAATGAATATAATTAAAAGTAAAAGAATGATAATATTAAACCAAAGTAAAAGACATAATATAGAGTTAAATGATCAAAAACTAGAACAAGTCCATAGCTATAAATATTTGGGAACAATTGTAGAAGAAAATGGAAAAATAGATAAAGAAGTAAATGAGAGAATTAGGAAAGCCGGAAAAATATTCAATGCGATGGAATCAATTTTTTTAGGAAAACAAGAGATCGAAAAGGAAATAACAGAAGTTGTGAAGAAAATAGTTAGACCAATGTGGTTGTATGGTAGTGAATCGTGGACAATGACAGAAAAACATAAATCAAGGATAAACGTTGTAGAAATGAGGAAAAATACAAGGTAAAACAAGAAAGGACAAAATACAAAATGAGGTATTTAGACAACAGCTGAAATTTGAACCGATACAAGAAAAAATTGGAGAAGGTCAATTAAGATGGTATGGACATGTTAGCCGCATGAAAAAGGATAAACTCACAAAAATAGTCTATGAAACATACAAAGGCTAAACACTAGGGAAAGACCAAGAAAAAAAAGACAGAGGGAATTAGAGAAGATGTAGAAAGAAGGGGAATTAAATGGGAAAAAGTAAAAGGAAAGGAGGAAAACAATAAAGAATGAAGAAAAATATGCAAAACGATGAAATGAATAACTCAGCTTGTAGTCTTACACCTAGCGGTAAAAAAGGCTTAAGATTAAGAAGAAGAAGAAGAAGAAGTAATGCTTTTGGATCATGAACTTGAAAAATTATGATCTAGATACCACTGAAGAGGAGCCACTAGTAAATTCGCAAAGAAGTTTCAAACTTTATTATCCAAACAAAATTCCATCTAGATAATCTTCATATTAAATTTTCATCCTGATATCAGCGAAAACTATTTTCGATTACGGGACACTTTACAGGATGTATGTACAGTATTTGGATTACAGTAATACGGTTCTGAAACCCATAGAATCTTCGTTTTTAATATCCATATAAAACATAATTTTCCACATATCAATTGAAAAATATGTAATTTTAATAATAACTTCGTAAATGGAGAGCAACGCAAAAGAAAGTGTAAAATTCTGACATGAGGAAAAATGAGTTTTGTAAAGCTTCAGAAGAAGACAGACAAACCAAAATTAAAATATTTAGCACTAACAGTTGTAATTCAACATGTTTAGGTAAGCGAAACAGAATTTAGAAAATAAATAAAAATAATGAAAGCTTCAACGTCATATTCCCAGAACACAGGTTTAAAAGCAAACAATTACTTGACGTTCTACTAGTGTGTTTTGTTTTTGTAGTTTTGATTTACCAAACAATGCATGTGTTGAGGCTTTATTTAAGGTTCCCATTTGCAAATTTTAATAATTGTTCAGAGCAAAAAAGGACGACATTTTCAGCAAATTAAATAACTAGCGTTCAGGTAGATAAAAAGAATTTATAAGATTATTATTTATTTCTAATTCTAAATATATTGTCGGCTAACATTTTATTACATATCTGCCCTAACAATGACCGTGGTTTAACCTGCCCTTTTACATTCATACATGAATTACTTTATCGTTACCAGATAACACTTCTCGTAATTAATTAAAATAAAATTTAATTAAATGCCTTTAGGTTTAAATTATTTACGCTTTATAGCATAATTCTGAAAATATAAAAGAGAGACTTGTTGAAAATTGTTTCCCATTTTCAATCTTTATAGCATTCTGAAAGAAATATTAACAGAAGTGCCATTTTTAATCATTTTTGATTTTATGATTTGGTTTTCGAGGGTCGAGAGTTCAAAGATCATTAAAATCAATTTATTGTAACGCAGGTCCATATAAACCATAAAAAATGCGGTTAAAAAGGAAAAACAATATATCTTGGAAAAATCAATCTGATAAATAGGTACTTAGATCACATATCCTGTTCCAATAGTGGGTGCTTATGAGTCCATTGCCGGCCTAATCGGGTCGTTTTAACCTCCACCTCGTTAACGAAATGGTGTTCAGCTCCAACCGCCATTTCGTATGATGAGTTAACTCCTATGTTATGGCTTTTCAAATGTTATTTTATATCTTTTCTCATTTTCACATCACGTCATTTCGACGCTTTGTTCATATGCGCGTGAAATAAGCGCTTTATTAAAGGGATATACGATGCCAGTTTAAAATTTTTAGCTTCACTGAGCTTTTTGCTCCTATGCGAACAAACTAGAAAGTTGCGCTCAAATAAAAATTATTTTGATTTTTTTCCCTCCCTCTCTCATATTACGACACTTCCGCGTTCGCTTTATTTATCGGGAGATGTTGCGCCAAGTGTATTTTTGATGGCGGTTTTTAGAACGCTTCGATAATAATGACGACACCCGAGTGCATAGGCCTATTTTTCAAATTTCATGCTCGTCAATAGATTCCATATACGTCAATAAACTGGATATTTATAGTGAAGCTGTCCAATATTGACATCTATAAATCTTCCTTAGTCGCAGTAAAATTTATGTATTTCTTATAATAGGACCAATAAAACATGTTGTATAAAAGCGGTACTCTAATTTGTTATAGTATGATGTTTGTAAATGGTGTGTGTATCGTTTACATGAATACATTTCAAATGCAAAAACATTTTTATCGTTATTGATTTGTAAACAAGTAATTTTTAAGATTTTAAACGTTAAGATAGTACAATTTCTTCTTGATAACTTTATTTCAGTTTTTTCTTTAAGGAGAGTTTCAGAGTTCACACGAATCTTAAATGTGTACTCAAGGACCATAACTGTCGTATTCGTCTTGTTCTTGTACCAGCAATTTGTCAATTTTCATAATGTTATCAATCAAACAATGTCAAGTAGAGAATTTATCTCCGACGAAAAAAATACTGAAATGTTCCGAATATTTGATATCTATACTAGTGAGTAGTGACTGAATTTCTAGCACACCTTTCAGTATTCAAACGAAATGAACAAATTTATTCTTAGACCTATTCAAATGTAGGTAAATAAAAGCCATTTCTTGTTTTTTAAGCTTCATGTAATTTTGTTCAACATGTTTGCAATTCTACTTTTGAATCGCGAAACTTCAATAAAGATTCGCGTCTTTTTTCCGTAACCATCGTTGGATCACATTTGACAGATGAGAAGTTGACAAATTTGATCACTTTAGTGGAAGAATGAGGAATTCGATTTATTTTATGTTTCGGGATGAATTCTATCAAACAAATCTTTGTGGTCGTAATGAAGAGTCCATTGTCACTGCAAAATTTGTTTTCTTTAAGTAAACAGGACTATTGAAGATATTTTTTATGGTTTCACTTAATATCTACTAACGATAAAAACTTCTTCCGCTACTTATGCACATTTTACCTTATCTCCAGCCACTCTAAGTAAATTCAGAGGGCATACAGAAAATGAAAAGAAACAAGAATGGTTAAACCAATTTAAAATACATTAAGAATTTTATCTTCTTATCTTTACTAAATGATTCGGCTTAGAAAACTCTTGTTGCCTCTAATAACTCTGATTCAATGGATTCCAGACAACTTTAAGAAAATTGGCAGGAAAGATTTTAAGTCTGCAGTTTATTCGAAATTCAGAAAAAATAAATTGAAACGACGTCACTGAATTTCTCAATGAAGCAAGGTAAATCCAGAAACCTGTGTTGCAAATTCTTTGGATAAAAGGCACAGAATTCAAAAGAACTTAATTTAAAAATCAACAGTAAAGGTTTAATTTAATCTTCTCACTAAAATTGCTGAGACTGAATGGATGATTGTATTGTACAGATCTGTTTATCTTCCACCTTAGAGTCGCCTCTATTGCTTAAGTCTGTACATATTTTACCTGTCACAATTCTCGTTAAAATATTTTTAATAGAAGAAACAGATCGCTTTACTGGTCACAAACTAAATGACTAGTAAGCCCTCTTAAATTTTGTATCGTTAGACTATATCATCCCATCATCTAATGTAATTGGGGGAGCTGATCCAAATAGCCTGAGAACACCAGTAGGCAAAAGTTAAAGAAGGCACATTTTAGAATTTGCACGGCCTATAATGGTCTCAAAAGATACCTGAGAGCTATAGTTATGTTCTTAAGTACAGTTTGTGTACTGTTTCAACACTTCGACAACAACAATTCTTTGATGATCTAGTCTGATTTTTACCCAAAATTAAAGAACCCCACCTACTTTCTTTCTTTTAGACCTCTTGTCTCGTCCAAATTGAAAATTTGGTTAAGCTGGTAATTTCCGATTTTCTCAGAGATAATTTTGATGTCTAGATGTAAAACCAAACGTTCCATCTATACCTAAAATATATTATTATGACATAAAAACTCTTCATCTAGAAAATCAAAGCTCTCGTCAGCAACTTTGTGTTGACTTCAAAAAACAGGAGACTTGCAACCAAAAATCTAACTTGCTCATTGTCGTTGGCCTTAACTTATTTGATATTCATAGACTCATCATGATGTGAGTAACTTTACAACTTCTCGCCAAGAAAAAAAAGTTCATTCATACCGGCTGGGCGAAAAGCGCACTGGTGGCCTGCTCTCTCTAACTGGTCTACTAGACGAGACTTTAGTGCCACCGGACGATGTATTGGGTAACCACATCCAATCTTCAAGCTTTACTTCTTCGACCATTTTTCAATGAGCTGAGCCTTGTAGATGACTAGCCTTCAGTTGCTGAAATAAGCACCTATTTTCTGACGCCGTTACGATTTTATATTGCATGCCATACATTCCAGCGAACCTCTGGACCGCACCTCTGATATAATGCAATTGACAAAAACTTTAATCATTTAAAAAAAATGACCACCGTTCAATCTTTACATACACTCCTATTTAACTTTTCAAAACTTGACTAATCGGACTTCACAATGGACTTAGCTTTGTTTTTGGATTTGCTAAAGATATAGGCGTTTTAGCTTCATATCTTAGCATCGATAACATAAAGGATACTCCCGTGACTGATGAGGAAGTGAAGCGTGTAGAATGCAAGCACTACTCCAATCTTGTAGCAAGAGGTATATCTGACTTGGAAACTACTGACTTAACAAGTGTTTTTCTAATCGACTGGAACTGTCTTTTAGTCGAAACATTCGACCTTGGGTTATAAGGAGCAATGTTGATGTACCTTATCCACGTCTCAGATAAATGAGTTAAACAAAAGGCCAGTATTTGTGACGATCGTCCTAGGAATCTTTCAATCTTGACCTGATAGCACCGACATTAGTAGTAGCCATAAAACACAACCGCAGATATCCAGCAAATCTAAATGAACTCTTTGAGAAGCACTAGACCAACTAGAAAATCTCAACTTTATCACGATTTTGAATTGACTGACACGTAACACATCTAACGTGATATTCGATGTCAAGATCCACGTTGAACCACCAAACATATGGACAAGCAAGCAACTTTGACCGTGTTACACCCGCACGATCTTCATGTAGCACATCTAAAATAGACTGCTTAAGACGTCCTGGAACTACAACTCTGTTACCAAACACAAAACTTGACTTGACTTCGACGTGACCCAACCATCACCAACGTACTATCATTTTTAAAATGCTTAGCTACTTCCGTGTAAGACACAATCGGTGAAGACAAATAGACAAAATTAGTAGAACATTTGACATCATTGACTTCCACTGGCGGATTACTGGGTAAGCGAGAACACATATCAGAATTTTGTATGCTGGTACCCTTTTTATAAGGAATGGTGTAATTGTATGACGGCAAAATAACTGACCACTTGACTAAACTTAACAATGCCATGTAATCTTTTTGCTTTGACTTCAACGGTTCATGATCTCTGTGAATAAAAAAGTGCTTGCCTATTGAAAACGTGCCGAACTTGGTGACACTAAATATGATACTGAATACCTCCCAATGAAGTTGGCTTTAGTTCCTTTAGGTAGGAGAGAGCGTAGCCGACTCAAATTCAATCGGAAAATCAACGCCATCAATTTTATGACTCAACGCAGAGTTGACGCCATACGAACTGTTATCACATGTTAAAATTAACGGTTTTTTCGGATCAAACAAGACCTTTTTAGTTTCTTTAAAGGCTTTTTCACACTGACTCGACCAAGACCAAGGAACCCCCTTCCTTAACAATTAATGCAGTGGCTCTGAAATGCCAGATTTAGAAACTTGTGATAATCAAAACACAAACCCAAATACAACTTGAGCTCACTGACATTATTAGGTCTGGGAGTGGCAGCTAACTTACTGATTTTAGACTTTGATGGAGGAAACCCTTCCCTACTCAATTGATAACCTAAAACTTCCAAATCAAGGATAGAAATTTCACTTTTCTCTGGGTTAATTTTTACATTGTACTTGTTAAGACGCGATAAGACTGTGCCACTTTACATTGCACGACTCAAAATCAACACCAGCAAGAAAAATATCGTCCTGGTAAGCTTCACAGTGATCAATACCTGAGAGAATATTATCCATGACCAACCGAAAAATTGCAGCAGCAGACGACAGACCAAAATGGAGACGATTATACATAGACCAACCATTTATAGTATTGAATATCGACATCGGTTGGCTATCCTCACTACAGCTCGATCAACCTCAGAAAAGCCTTGAGTAAACATTTACGGGGGAACTACATGTTGATCAAGTACATTTCCATCTAAAAATCTTCCGGCACAAAATTTAAATAAAACTAAACACCACTAATAACATGTAATAGATTTAAGTCAACTCTTTGTCAGTTAATGTACTCGAGTAAAATTACGCTTTTGATTGGCCGACGTTGTTTGTTATTAGTTAGCATATCTTCCGGGGTTTTTCTGAGGTTGGTCGCGCTGTAACCTGTAATTGAAGGTAGGCATTTGTGAGATCAATTTATGAAAGAATTCATGAATCCTAGGTAGGGGATACTACTCAGTTTCCAAAAACCTGTTCAAAGCGACTTTCAGATCTACACTAATACGTGTTTAACTTGATTTCTTGGAGACACAGACAACCGGACTAGCTCACTGAGAATGTTTGGCCTTGGTTATTATTCCTGAGGACTCCAATATTTGTAACTAAGATTGAACCTCACTACGTAAAGCAAAAGCTACAGTGTAGGCTCTATGAAAGACAGGTACAGTGTTGAGTTTTACGTTAATTTCAACCTTGAACTTTTTAACAGATAGGTGATTACCTAACCTAGAAAAAGCATCTGGGTATTTTTGTTATAATTCAAAAAGGTTGGCGCGTGCTGCGCTTTACGTTTATTGACTCCACTGACTTGATAAGATTCACCGTGCTTGTACCACGCAACCTCTCTCTACAGCCTGGTATGAGACGATTTAACCAGACTACTTCCAGCAACAGAGTACCATTCTTATTTAAAGAGACAATTAACGTCGTATCTGAAAACAAGTTACCATTAAAGCTAACATTTACATTTACACTACGTAAGATTTTCAACGGCTGTTGGTTTGCTGCCTTGAGTAAACCATTAAACTTAGGCATAAAATTTCTTTATATTCACTCAATGGTACGATAGTAGAAAGAAAAACCGAACTAGAGTCCAATAAAAAAAACTGAACGACCATTGATACTTAACTCCTGGTGACAAATCCTAATCGAGTGTCATGTGGTTGCAGACATACTCCACGTAGTTGTTACTAGAGTTCTGCGTTGCTTACAAAGACGACTGTGACTTGCTTGAACCGCAGACACGAGAGGTGTGGCTCTTGGATCCGCATCAGTAAAAGGTCCAAGATGACGTAGGACAAGTCTCTGGAGTGTGCGTCAGGTAACAGTGAGCACAGCGCTTAGAGTTGTACCGATTACTTGAATTATTCCGGTGACGTAATGGGAACCTCGAAGCTGACCTTCCCCGAAGACTAGACAATGAATTTGAGTGACTACTACAGTTTCTATTGACTGACCTTGATCTATAACCAGACGAATTTTTGGAGACAGCATTCACATCAGACTCAAGACTTGACTTGTTGTTGGAAATAATCGCCTTAGTTAACCTGTTTGAATTTTCCATGGCTAATACTAGCTCACGCCCCTTGTCAAAGATCGACGTATTATCTTCTACTAGAAGTCTATTTATCATCATTTTCTCCCGTAGCCTAACAACGAGTTGATCCCTTAATTCTCTATCCAAATGATCGCCAAACTGCCAAACACAAGGGATTGGCAGCTTTTTTAGATCAGTCATGAAGTCTCCTTAGAGTCCCACGTTCATTTTGCTTACGACTATGAAACTTGAAGGTCTCACTTATAACTTTAGATGTCGGAGAATAATGGCCTTTTAATACTTTCGAGCAATGTGTGAAGATATCCTGACTGGCGGCGTTCAGAGATGATTTTTTAAGATTTTATAGGATACCCAACAAAATTGTAAGGAAATTAACCTTTTTGAAATCAGGAACAAACTGTTCAAAAAGTTCTCGCTCGGCTTCACTTGTGAAGCAAAATGACTGATGTTCGTGTTGAAACATCCTTCTTGGAGTAGTTCTGTACCATTCTTTCGTGACTCAGACTTCTTACCACTTTTGTATCCATTGCCCATGATTGACTTCGAAACGTCGACAATGAAGGAAAAAAACGTATCTCGTTGCCAAAATATTACATCGTGGGTTTAGGATATTTAAAATAATAAACAAACATCACTAAAGATAACTTGACATTTTTTATTCAGGCAAACTTAGAATAAAATTTTTTATTGGTAACTGTTGTTAGCCTTAATTCACTTGATATTTATATACTCATTATGACGTCAGTAGCTTTACAACACTCATAAGATTTTTTTTTTATGCAATTGGCCAATTCAATCTCTTTGGGAATTGGCAATAAATAAGTTGGTTCACAGTATGTTTATTGTGAAATTTCCTCACGGCCTTTTCTTTTACAGACATTTGTGAATCTGAGTTTGATAGAATCCTTCTCTACCTTTGTTTCTGATGGCTTAAACTTAGATAAAAATGTCTTCTTGTCGAAGATGCCTTAAACTTTGCAAAATTTATAAATATATTATTTTAAATGCTAAAGGTTAAACATACTCCACTGTTGAATCATCCATAGTCTCCTTACTTCCATCTTTAAACGCTCGACACCATCAGCTCTCGGATTTGGCAGAATTTAATCTGTAACGTTTTTATAAATCGATAATTATGAATGTGGATCTCAAATGCTATGTCTATAAATAAATAATCAAAATGTGCATTTCGAGTGCTAAATTTTGAATTTACCCCAAGGCTGAGTCATCGCCAGTTTCCCTCATTTACATTTTTAAACACCGGATACCACTAGCTGTCAGACTTGAAAGTGTTTAAGATTTTGAAGACTTTTTTTAAACACATCTTAAATGCTAAATTTCAAATCTATTTTATAGGTGTATCATTCTCAATTTTATTTACTTCGATTTTTGAACGCTAGATGTTATCATTTGTAAGATTTCTGAGCATTTAATAATTTGAAAACTTTTTTATTAACCAATAATCGAAAATGTGATTTTTAATTAAATATAAAAAAACAAAAATATTTTTTTAAACAACGAAATAAAGAACATTGGCGAAAGATAATAATAATTGCGTCAGGAAACAAAATGTCATCTCAAACATTAAAGGTTTTGTGAACTGGAATAATTCCACTTTGGCCTAAGAGAATTGGGGGTTAAACACAGACATCTGTTTTACATTAAATGTCATCTGGCTTAGTAAAAAAATTTCCGTAAACGATTATTGTAAAACTGACAAACAACCAAACAATAAGAGAGCTTTTTATTGTTCGTGGAACACAAGTTTGCTTTTTTGTAATAAATTTGTTAATAAAAAAAGATCAATAAATCAAATTTTAAACAAAACGGTTAATGTCATAAGCGTGATCTGGAATTTTAAATTGAAAAATGAAATTGAGTATTTAAATTTCCTGCTACAAATAAAATCGCTTATGATATGTTTACTTTAGATGCGGGTTTGTTAGAAAACTACAAAGAGCAGGTTCACGGCGACCTTCTCGCTTGGCTGCTCTTTAGTCCACACGCGCAATTTCATAATTCCATCACGACAAAATATTCTACTTGATTGCCGTAAAAGCGTTATTGAATTCACAGAAATCAATTAGTAACTGATTGGTTCTAGAATAGGTAATTATAGAAAGATGACAAAAGGATAAAGTGAAAGTCAAAAAATAGACGACAGAAGCTTCAGTAAGAATTGTTTTTTAATTTGATAGCAAAGAAGATTTGTTCCCATAAGATTTCTAAATATTAAACATTTATAAAGATGGTTACCTATGTGTCTGAACATATTCGGATAATTCTATTCTAAAAGATGCCATTGAAGTTTGCCGACCTGTTAAATTGCATGAAATAATCCACGTATCGTGTTTCAGATTGTTTTTAAACCTGTAAACTGTATTTTTATGAAAATGGTCAGAAACTTTTCTGCATGTCAAATGTTGAATTGTTTTAAAATGTTACTTCTTTTATATTTCTTATAGGATTTCATTTTCATATTTCTCAAATGATTTCTCCATCATGTATCCCACATCCCCTTTATCTCCAGCGACTCCTGTTTAATCGAGTGCAAATAAAATTGAATGTAAGCTTCTCGTAAAAAATTCTCACATTTACACGTCTTTTTCATCCAATTCTTTTAGAAGACACTGTGGCAAATATACAAAGTGACGTTGAAATTTAAATTATTATTAATATTAGAACATCGTGCATTCATTGGTAATTGGAATATTTAATTGAAACAACAAATTTAAATTTTATGATTTTCGTTCGACACAAATGGATTAATTAGCAGTGAGGTGTCAGAACCCAATCGGTCAAATCTACATAATCTTTGTTAATGTTTGATGACGATAAATACGTATATGTAATTAATATACATAAATATTCTACTTTTCCATCAGAATTGAACAAAATTTATGTTTAGGGATATAAATAATTTTTTGAAAAACAGGAAAGTGGGATTATGAGTGTTAATTATTTTCTTACTATTAGTATTGTCTCGCTCGAATTTCTTATAGTTTTCAGTCCCTTTTTTAGTTTCCATTTAAATGTTTTTGTTTGAAATTAGTTTATCTGTTGCAGTAATTAGATCCTTGTATTACTAGGGACTATGAGTTTAAGGCATATTTATGAACTTCTTATTTCTTTGGGTTCTGCCATTTCTTGATGCTGGGGGATAAGCAGCTTTTCACCCAAATCACGTTGTCAGTTCTCCTGATTCCTCTTCTTCTTCTTAATCTTAAGCCTATCTAACCGTTAGATGTAAGGCTGTACGCTGAGTTACTCATTTCAAAGTTCTGCATATTTTTCTCCATTCTTTCCTGTTTTCCGTTTTTTCTTTTACTCCTTCCCATTTGACTCCCCTTTTTTCTACTTCTTCTCTAATTCCCTCTGTCCATATCTTTCTTGTTCTTCTCTTTTTTTTGCCCTTGTACTTTGTTTCATGGATTATTTTTGTGAGTTTATCTTTTTTCATGCGGCTAACATGTCCATACCATTTTAATTGACCTTCTCCAATTATATCTTGTATTGGTTCAATTTTTAGCTGTTGTCTAAATTGCTCATTTCGTATTTTGCCTTTCCTGTTTTACCTTGTATTTTTTTTAAGAACCTCATTTCTACAGCGTTTATCCTCGATTTGTGTTTTTTTTGCCATTGTCCATGATTCACTACCATACAACAACACTGGTTTAACTATTGTCTTTACAACTTCTTGTTTTATTTCCTTTTCGATCTCTTGTTTTCCTAAAAATATTGATTTCATCGCATTGAATATTTTTTCGGCTTTCCTAATTCCATCATTCATTTATTCTACAATTGTTCCCAAATATCTACAGCTATCGACTTGTTCTATTTTTTGTTCATTTCACTTATATTATGTTTTTTATTTTGCTTTAATATTATTATACTTTTAATTTTAATTATATTTATCATGTTAATCTCTTCTAATTCCTCATTAAGAATATTTAGGTTAAACTGTAAGTTTTTTCTGAATGTGCTAGCATTATTACATCGTCCGCATACATGAGTTTTGATAAGCTTATCTCCTTCATCTTCCAAAATCCTACCTTAAATTTTTTCATTTTTCCTTTCGCTTTCTTTATAGCACCATCTATTACTATTGCGAACAGCAGTGGGCTGAGGACGTAGCCTTGCTTAACTCCGATTTCAGTTTTGAATCTTGTTGGTTCCTTATTAGTCCTGACATTTCTTTTATTACTTCTATAGTTCCCTTATCTACACCTCTTTGCTGTAAGATGTCCCAAATATCTTCTCTTTTTATTTTATCAAATGCCTTTTGCAAGTCTAGATATAGCATACATGCACTTCCCTACTTTTTTCTATAATTTTTTCACTAAGTTGTCTTACTATGAATATTAGATCTTGAGTACTTCTTTCTTTTCTCAATCCATATTGTGTTTCTTCTAATTCTTTATTTAATTTGTCTCTCAATCCTTTCTCTGTTATTCTTGGTAATATTTTATCTGGTATGCTAGATAGTATTATGCCCCTGCATTGTCCTTTGTCTCAATTTTTATAAAATGGTAGGATGATTCCTGTTTTCCAGTCCATAGGAATAATTTTAGATCTAATTGCCATAATATCCATAATTTGTCGCAGTTCATGGGTTCCTTGTTGTCCCATTAATTTTATCATTTCTGCTGTTAATTCTTCCCTCCTAGGGGCTTTACTCAACTTTAATTTGCCTATTGCTTCTATTACCTCTTCTTCCGTTATTAATATGATCTCTTGTATATTTACAAATTTTTCTTCTGTATGTATTTCTTCTGCTTTGGTCAGTTCTTGAAAGTGTTGTTTTCATCAGTCCATGATCTTATCTTTTTTAGTAATAACATTCCTTTCTTTATCTTTTATGTTTAGCATTGTGTATCATTTCTTTGCCCTTAATTGTTTTAAAATTTCATAAAATAATTTCTAGTTTTCTTTAAAGTCATCGTTCATTTTATCGCCAGATTGTTTCTATGATTTATTTTTACCTTCTTTAACTGCTTTCTTCACTTCTTCTCTTTTTTGTTTGTATATGTCGTAGTCTTCGGGTTTTTTCGTGTTCAGATATTTTGACCATGTTTTCGTTTTCTCTCTTATCATGTTCTTTATCTTGTCATTCCACCATCGATTCTTTTCATATTTCTATTTGGTATTTTAGATGTTCCACAGCTTTCTTTTCTGCGGCTTCTGATACAATTCTTCTAAATATTTTCCACTCCCCTAATATCTGTGCAGTTTTTTGAAACTTTTTATTTATTAATTCTTGATATTTTCTTTTGGTATTTTCTTCTTTGAGTTTATAACTTTTTATTTGTTCTTTTATTTATATCTTTCTTTTATTTGTTTTTTCAGTTTTTTTAATTTGTAATGTCATTCTTAACAGATAGTTGTCACTTTCTATTTCTCCTTGTCTGAGACCCTGACGTCCTTTACGTATTTAAATTTTTGATTATCTATTAGAAAATATTCAATTATTGACATCTCATTTCTGCTATTCATAACTCTGTAAACTTGTGGACGTCTCTATGTCTGATTTTTGTATTAGTTGTAATTGGATCGTTTTCTAGACATATTTCGATAATTCGTTCTCCATTATTGTTCTTTGTTTGTTCTCCCTGTTTTGCTAATATGCTTGCAATTCCTTGATTATTATTTACAACTCTTCCGTTAAGGTCTCAGAAAATCAAAAGGTTTCCTTCTGCCTAGTCTATTTTATGCTGTAATTCCATGAAATATTCATATTTTTCTTCCTTTCTGGCATCTTCATTTTTTCGTATGCTATTATTAGTGTCCATAACTCTTCATCCTTCAACTTCATTTTCACACTTAAAAATTCCTTCATTTTTATATTTTTTTTTGCTATTAACCCTATTCGTTCCTTTGCTCCTTCCTTTTCTTCTAACCCTGACCAGATTAGCCAGAATCCTTTATGTATCTGTTTTATACCTTCTCCTTTCTGTTTAGTTCCTGTAACTCCTAGTATTAAGGTCTCTTGTTTGATCATTTCTTTAACTATCTCTTCTTCTTTTTCTTTTAGCCTCCTTATTTTCCATGTGCCTATTTTGATTATTTTATCATGTTTTATTTTATCTTCTTTTTTCGTTTTTTCTATATTGTCGGTTCTTTTTACAGTAAGTTTACCATTAATCGCCCTCGTCTGTTTCTTTTTATTTTCTCTTCCTTTATTCCCATTTCTATTCGTGTCTTTTTTTTTTGTTGCCCTGGCCGTCTTCATTATTTCTCCTCTCTCCACCTTTGTTAGTTTTTTGTATTGGGTGTTAAGGTGTTTGCTTTCCTTTCCTTCTCTTAATTCTTGTAAGTTAGATATTTAATTCTCTAACGATGTTTCTGAAACAGTCATGCCAACGACTAAACAAAAAGGCAATTATAAAAAAATATATATAGGGAGTAAAATGTTCAAAAAACCTTGAAAGACATTAAAGACAGCATGCCGAAACAAAACGCCGCAGAAATTTACAAAGTACCTAGGTCGACTCTTTAGTTCAAATTCTAAAAAGTTTTCAAAAACATCTCATGGTCCCTCACCTTCCTTAACAAGAGAATATCTTCTTGTAAAATGGATTATAGTCTTCCATCTTCATTTTTATACTTAAACTTCATTCATTTACATAGCCTTTTTTTACTACATCTATAAGCTTATTAGGTGCTATTATTAACCCTATTCCTTTTTTTGTTCCTTCTTTTTCTTCTACCTCTGACCACATTAGCCAGAATTCTTTATGTATCTGTTTTATACCCTCTCCATTCTGTTTAGTTCCTGTAGCTCCTAGTATTCAGGTCTCTTGTTTTATTATTTCTTCAACTACCTCTTCTTCTTTATCCCATAAACTCCCTACACTCCAAGTGTCTATTTTCATAATTTATCTTGTTTCATTTTATCTTCTTTTTTCGTTTTTCCTATATTGTTTTTTCTTTTTACAGTAAGTTCACCGTTAATCACCCTCCTCTGTTTGTTTCTATCTTTATCCCATTTATTTTTATTTCCACTCATGTCCTTTTGTGTTGCCTTGGTCGTCTTCATTATTTCTCCTTTCTCTACCTTTGTTGATTTTTTGTATTGCGTATTAAGGTGTTTGCTTTACGCGCTATCAATTGTTTGGTCTTGTTTTAGCATCTGTATTCGTGATCATCAATTATTATTTTTTGGTATCCAAGCCTGACTTTTTTCTCTTTTTTCCTTTCCTCTTCTGCTATCTCTTTTAATTTTTTTAAAGTAATTTGTTCCTCTTTTATCAATTCATTATTTATATATATTTTTTCTTTGTATTCTTTTATTTTACTCTTCTTGTTCATTACCGTTTTATTCTCGTCTGTGGTGTTCAATTTGACTTATAGACAGTCTCTCTTATGTTCGTCGCCTTTTTTTTACTTGTATTCTTGCTCCTATACTTTTTTCCATAAAACATTCCATTCTATTTTTTAAATTCTTTGTATTATCTGTTTCAAATTTCAGTCCTAATATTACTATGTTGTTTCTAATCCTATTTTTCTCCATTCTTTCTATTTTTATTTCCATATTTTTTAATGGAATTCTCTGTATTCTTCCTTTAGTGCCTTATTTTCTTATTTCTCTTAATTTCCGTTAATATTTATTCGGATTTCGTTTAATATTCTTTACATCAATTCCCAATTCCTTTATCATATCCATTAAAGCGTCTATTTTATATTCCTTTTTCTATTTCCTTTTCTTTAGAGGCGATTTAGTTGCTGTTCTACCTTTCTTAAAGATTTCTTCCTAATTATTACTTTCCTGAATAGCTTTGTCTTCAATTTGAATTTTTGGGATAGTTTTAAAATAACTTGTTTTTGCCAGGCTCTGGTATGTGTTAGCACACTAATCTAAGCCAGTTTTCAATATTTCTTTTCTTTCTATCGTCTTGATTAATTTTTTAAGTCCTTCCTCTTTTTAGATTTGCATCGATGGTGAACCTTGCGATACTTACTTTGAACTACGACCATATGAAGGCTTTAGTAGCTCTTTTCTTGTCATACTTTTCTGATATCTGTATCTTTTAATAGCGTCAAATGACATTTTTCTGTTATGCAGGTTTATGATTGAGAAACTTTACAAACACTACTATTATTGCTAATTATTTATATTTTTCTAACATTCTCATTACTCATTAGATGAGGAATTTTAAATAATGTTACACGAAATACAAAACATGCTTCTATTTTTTCTCCATTGATGATTCTTTGTTATTGATTTCAAAGCCATACATTAACAAAAGGTTTTCAATTATTGACCAAAATCCATGCTATTTTTCAATAGAATCCATCTGGCAGTATCCTTCGTCTTATGTATATCTAAAAGCGTGACTAGAATTGTCTTCATTTATTTATTCTAAGGGTTTACCATTTCTCAGCCTTAAAACTTTAAATGCGGTTCTGATGCCGAAAGCACTAAACAATTCAAGACGACTGTGATGTTTAATCGCAACGGATGGTTTGTAACAGCTTCCAAAGATTAAAACAAAAGTTCGTTCATTTTTAATTAGTGTGAAATCACAGCCTTGCATCTTAATTAAAAATTCTACTCAATTAATTAATTTATAGTTTTTCATTTTCAAATTGTATTTAGATTTATGTAAGATAAATAAATCTCTGAGTTTTCATAACAATAATAAAACATCCTGTTGTGGAAGTGAATGAATTAGAATTTATGTTGTTCGTTGTTGGGTTTCTATTGAAATATGCAAATAGTTAGAGAGAGAGTTCAATAATAAATGTCGTAAACTGGTAAACGCAAATCATGGGTAGCTCCAATAATCCAGCTAATAATTTGCCGAAATGAATAATTTGCCTAGACCGTCTTTAATCTCAGGACACGCAGGATATTATGGGTGTTTCATGCATCTTAGGGCTGTGGTAGCTTTGCAACAGAATTTTCCTCAAAGCGCTTCTCCCTATTAGGTATATAGATTTATGTTAAGGTTTTACGTAGTGCACACGTTTTTAATATAAAGCGGTCTCTTTCTTTTCTTTGCTTTGCTTCACTCTTTATTATTGAGATATAGATGAGAAATTGTCCAAGAAAATCTATTTATAGCGTCTGCTCTGAATAATCTTAGTTCTATCACTTGAGGCCATGAACTGAATACTAAAAGCTTCCTAGAAACTTACTATCAAATATTGTTTTAAAGTTTTTAAACACAATTAAAAAGTTTTGTGAAACTATGGAAGCTTTAGTTTGTCATTTTGTAAAGTTTTATCTGAACTAACTGATACTGCGAAAAGAGATTTTCTTGAAAGTCGTTTAGTTTATTTCAAAACCAATTTTGTACTGCTTAATAAATAATAACACATTTAGTTTACATTAATTGTTTAAAATGTTTTGTGCTGGAGCGTAACTAACTTTATTTTAGTTATTTAATTAGTAAACTTTGCAAAGAAACTGTGATGCTGACGGATTACTTAATAGTATGAACTTGACATAAAGCTATTCCGACAGAGAAAGGATTTATTAATAATGCCGTAGAAATTAAACTTACTTTGATTGCTATTTGTTTTAAAAATCTAATATAGGTAAACAAAATATACTGTGGTTAATAATTAGTACTAAAAAGTTAGCTTAGAATGCTTACGTATGGTTTACTGAGAAACTCCTTGTGATTCATTATCGTTTGTACTGATGTTAATGAGAACCAACCTTTATTATTAGATAAATCAAAAAACTAAAACAAAAAATGTTCTGCTACAGTGTTTCAAATAATTTAGGCTTTACTTTAATGATAACAAATGTTTTTGAAATGTCTTTTAAGCCCATTAAACTTATGTATGTGTTTCCTAGACGGTTACGTTTTGCAACTAACTGTAAGCAGTAAATTAATACAATATATTTGTACAAGTTTCATCTTACATTAGTCAATCGTGAATAGAATAGATTTATTAGTGTGAAACTCTATATGTTTCACAGATACAAATTCAAACTTACTAAATGATAACCATGAATCTAGCAACTTTACAATTTCAACTTCAAAATCTAATTCGAAAAGTTAGAGGTATCATACAATTATTATTCCGCTTAGGTTACAAAGTTTAATTCCATGCGTACCATCATAGGCTCCTTCTCATAAAAACATTTTTAAATAAACGAAACGAAGCTCCATGACTAATTTGTGTGTTGAATAACATTTAAATTTCAAAATCACATTTAGCACAGAATTAAGAATGTAGACCGGTTAAGAAAAAGGCTTGCAAAGTATTAAAGTTGTTTATGAGTACTTCCGCTTTCTTCCTTATTTCTTATTCCTTGTCTTAATGAGAGTTTTCTGTTTTTGTTTGTTCTGCTAATTAATTAAAAGGAAATTGAAGTTTTATTCTTCCATTCACGTATCGGAATGTTTTTATTTAAAAAAGTCTTCTGAACATTTTTATTTTTATTACATTTATTACAATTATTAGTGAATAATATAATTGAAACGGTTTCATTCCTTTCTGAATTGAAACAATAACATATATCTATCCTTCTTGTCTTCTTTTCAATATATTCAAAATGTTAAATTTTGTGTTTCGGATTTCTACCTCTATGGTAATAAATAATAATATGTGACCCTGAATGAAAAGACACACCTAGTGTGTCAAAATATCGTTTTTGAGTTAGTATTGATGGAGTTGGATACCTAAACTTATACAAATTCAAGCACAATAGGTCATTTTTTTATTTCGCTCATTCTGAGTATAAATTCGTTAAATTGTTACGGGTACAGCTGGGATTAGAGACCCATCGCTAGTGTAGTCATATACATAATAGGTATGCCATCTGAATTGCTAACTTTTCTACAGTCGAAGACGGGTTGTGGACTAATAAAGCTTAGAGCAAGCGACATGCGGTAGTAGGGACACGATAATCTAAAGGTTTTTGAAGTTAATAGGGCGCCAGCTGTAGTTGTACGACGATGACCTAGTTTTGAATAGAGGACCCTACAGCTGATCTTCGTATACAGGTCAATATGCGAGATGTTAGCCAGGGTGGAACCACGGATTCGAATATTACACAAAAAAATAAAATAAAGACTGTAGTGCATTCTGATAAAATACTTATTATCATAAAGTAGACTTAAGATAAGGTACTTGTGTGAGGGAGTCGACGCCACTGTAATTAAATTAGTATGCTCGGAAAACAGTAAAATATCAAGGTACGTTAGTACATATATTAGCGTACTATAAAACTAATAGATATACAAGAGAAGGTTACAGCAATCCGGTTACACAATTGAATCATAACACAATCCTGCATAACCAGTTAGAAACATATAAACAAAGCACACAAAACATATAAATATACGGTAAACAAGACCGGACAAAACGTATCTGTATTTACGGTTTAACAATCCAGCACGGTACATTCAGTACAGAAACAAAGAAGCCAAAAGACATACATAAAATAAAATAAACGTAAATATTTGAGATACGATTCGTTGATCTATTATGATAAAGGCATAAATAATAACAAAAATAAACGGGGCAATAAGTAACGCAACGCTTAGCTTTAAAATCGCCACCTGCAGGTGTTGTTACGTTGAGCCGAAGCTCTCGATCGTAAAAATAGACAAATATTTTAAGCCGAATACTCTAATTAAAGTTATTGTTAAACAAGACAATCTAAATAAAGTGATTGAATAACATAGCGTTACGTTAATAATCTTTAGCATGTACAAACAACAAAGATAAATGTTTGTTACATACAAATCTTGTTCATAAAGAGTAAAAAAATAAAAGTTATCGAAATTCAGAACAAGGCAGTGATGCTCTACTTTGACATGTAATCTAATTTACTATGCGCACATAAATTTAACGGTCCTGTCACCCCTGTGAACGGTTCAACAGGTTTTTCGCTAATAGCAACTGGTGTTTGCAGGCCTTTTACCAGTTTGAGACGATCGGTGGTGAGAAGATAAAGTTGTAGATAATGTTCGCAAATAAATGCGACGACAGATTGGCAATTGGGGTTTGCCAATAATGCTTCTTTATAAAGAAAATAATAAAAATAGGTAGCGATATTTACCTATCAAGAACTAATCCGATTACAAGCAGGATCAGCTGTTAGCATTCGGTGCACTGAACTTGCGACACTTTTGCACAACACGTTAAAGTTATACAACTTATATTACAACTCAGAAATATGTACAGGTGTGGGCGTCTTTCTCACACTGTCGTTAGCGCGATATTTTAACTAAGTTATAAGATATTTGGGTAGAATACGGTGGTACGAATCTTGTATAAAAATTCGACAAGCAAAGAGTTCGAATACGGTACGATGATGAACTGAACGGTAGAATGAGAGTCCACTTGTGGGATTTATTAGAGCGGTCCGTTGGTCGGCTAAGAGTTGAAGGTACGGGAATACGGAATTTGATACATCCGGACCCTACCAGAAATTATCATTAATTAATAGATCGAAGACAGAGTTCAATTGGGCAAGTTACACTCAGGATTTGCACCTTATTAAAAGTATCGACTACACGGTATTACGCGAAATTTCTTAAGTTCTAAATACCCACTAGGGTTAACACAGCAAAAGCGTGTTGACTTGACGGTAGCTGACAAAAGACTCTTTTGAGTTCTCAAGCGATAAATTCCAATTCCAACCCCTTGAGAGGCTTGAACTAGCAGATAATTGTTTACTGAAAGAATCGCAGGTTTAGACAATCCAATCAACTATTGCAAGCAGGGCGGGACATTACGAAAATCTGAATCTTGCATATAATGTTTGCAAGAACCATAAATCTTACTTATGCTTGTCAAGTAATAAAACTATCAGATGAGGGTTCAAATTCTTATAAAATAGCATAAATGCAACGAGAAAAATAAGCATTTAGAGGCAGAATTTGCCTCTAATTTAATATTTAAGAAAATAGTTTACGAAAGAGTAGCAAGGAGTTTTAACGTTCTCACGACATAAATTTTGTTAGGTCAGGCGCATTAAACTAAAACTTTTTATATTAAAGGAAGATGTTAAACTTAATTCTAAAAGGAAATAATGTATTTACAAGAGCGAAGAAATTTAAAATGAGAAAGCGATATGAAAGTTTCATAACAACCCTGAAGGCCTTGAATTGTGGAAGGCAACCAGGTAGTGGTAGTTTTAATAGACTTCACTATACACTTTTTCCAGTTAGACCTTGAATTCTGGCGCACAATCCCTTACTATCCAAATGTACAAACTGTTTACAAAATACTTTTTCACCAATAAACGTAAAATGGTGGTAACGGATAATACCTAGAAACAAATACATAACAAAAAGAAAATCTTATCGAATAGGTACATTCAATAAATTGTTTTACCTAGAAGATTACAGTTAACTTTCTTGAAATATTCGTCCCAGTTTTTCCAAACAATGTCCCTTCCACTAACGCTTCTATTGTCGAATTAAATATTTATAACATTCTGTTCCGACATCATGCACGAAGAAATACATTTTCTGACAAATTTCAACTCCATGGAATACATACATCGTATCCTGTCTGGTATCTTTGATCCTTGGTGTATACTTCTTCATTTTTGCATTATTGTAGACGTTTCTCAGTAAATAATGTTGTGGATGAGCTTCTAGGTGACTTACAATACATGAATATTGTTCGTCTTTTGATAACTCATAGAAGTAAATTCGAAACTGGCACACAAGATTTTTCGGCAACTGTTTATTGCATCGCTTTGAATAGCAGGCTTCAGTATCGTCCCTGTACATCGATTGTACAGTTTTTAATCCTTTGTCATCTGTTGATGACATTTTGGTCACATTATCTCTTATAGTTTGTCTGGCAGCTATCGGTGTTTCATTAAGTTCGCGAGAGCAGAATAGTGCATTCACATCTTTCAATGGATTGGTTGGTACAATTTTCGAATTTGCTTCATGTTCAATCGATTGCTCACTATTTTCTTCACTTGCATGTACATCATCAGATTCTGTACACCTTGAAATACATCACTTTCTTGTTTTGTTCTCATGATTATTAAATTATTTAATTTGAATTTCAGAATTTTATAATAAATTTGGGCACTTTTACAACTTGCTACTAACTATGGTAATTGCATATTTTTTAATTAGTCACAAATAAACAAAAATAAAAAACATCTGAAAATGCAAAGCATAACCACAACGAACTCCGTTTTGTTACTTTTTCCAGACTTCGGAGCCATTTTGACCATGTTTCCGAGGTGGTATCAAAAAATAATAAAAAATTTTTAAGATTCTTTAATTTTCGGCCGTCATGTTTCCAAAGAATTATCAAAAAACGAAGATTTTTAGTTTTTTATGTATGATCGAAATCTGAAGTCAAAATTTCAGAATTTGACAAAAAATGCGGACATTCAGATATACAGAGAGACAGACTTTGCAAATTCAGTAACGACTCTTTCGGCGTTCGTTGACGACACAATGAAAACAACTAAAGACCAGGTATAAATTTGTTTAGTTTTGACTTCATTTAGTGCAGGTACACATATTTCAAATAATCCACTATGATTAGTGGAATGTACAAACCACCTGATAGCGCCAAACTGAAGTTGATTATTAAATGCATTTTTCTTGAAAACGTTTTTTGATACACTAGGTGTGTTTTATCATCCAGGGTCACATATATCTATTAGCTGGGTATATTTCATAATTATTGAATTGTCTTACAATACTAAGTAGGAGTTTCTGCAAATAAATTCTCCAACGCATATTAAACAAGCAAAGCAAAATAATTTGCAAACACCTGGTGTACACGAATCTTGAAGTTGTTTCCGATACTTGGAGATTTAATTTATTTTACGAAGCATGCTGGAAAGATTTCTGCAAATGGTTAAAAAACACAGATACAATTTAGTAAATGGCTTTATTGTTTTTCACAATATTTTTTCTTAGCATCAGTACACTTTTGCATACGCTCAAATCAATTTTTGAAGCATCTTTTTCAATCTGAAGTTAGTAACTGAGAAACCAGTCGCCTAAATGGCTCGACAGCTGCTTCAGGCGAAGAATAACGCTCACCACTCACCTTGTTTTTGATTGTCGGGAACAGAAAGAAGTAATTTGGTGCTAAATCAGGTGAATACGGACAATGTGACATCAATTTCACTTTTTCACTGACTAAAAGGTTGACAGTTTGTGAAGTTGTGCGGACACTTGCATTGTTATGGTGAAGACGGTTGCGCCGATTTGGATTGTCTTTTTTGATTTCACCGATGACTTCCGGCACACAAATTGTTATGTACCAATCAGCATTTACAGTTCTTCGATCCTCTAAATGGTTGCCACATGTCGGAAGCAACAAATAATCATTTGCTTTGCAACGCTGCGTGAACGAATAACCTTTATGGGATTCGACTCACCTTGAAACATCCAAACAGTGGATTGTTGTTTAATTTCCGGTTCTTATGAGTAGATCCAACTTTCGTCATCGGTAACAATGTCGTTCACTAAATTTGAATGACCTCGGTTGGATTTCTTCAGCATTTCTTTGCACCAATTCACACGATTCTTCTTCTGAGCTTCTCTCAAATTATGTAGAATCCACCGATTGCAAAGCTACCGTACTTTTAAATAATCGTATAGAATCGTCTGTATTGCTTTCATGTTAATGCCTAAAGTGATCCCCGTTTGACGGTATGTCACATGCCGATCTCGCTCAATCATCTCACTCACAAAATCAACGTTAGTGGCAGCAACAGACGTGGATGAACGACCTTCACGAAACCCATCACTGAAAAAAAACATCCACGTTGGAACTTAGCAAACCAAAATGTTCGAAAATGTGCATACGAGAGTTCCATGTTTTGACAAAATTACTTTTTTCAAAACGCTATGTAAACAGAACTGGTTAGTTGCACAGCTGAGAAGTTGACATTTAAAAGTCTGTATGTCGAAATGCGTATTTTGTTCAGAAATTGCAAAAAATGTTTTAGCATAATGTGGTTTGGTACATTCCTGTTGAATATTGTTCACAATACCAGTAATATTTTAAAAGTATTACGTCGGTCTAATGAGTAAACCTCTTAACTCCAATTTGCTTGGTTTTACAGCAGATGAAAAAGCTTTTTATTTATACCATAAATACTTTTTAAATGAATTTATCGTAGATTTTAAGTTATTCTAACTTAGGCAATATTCAACCTGAAGTGGAGTGCTTGGTTTGCGTTTTAATAAGAAACTTTCATAATTTCACATTTTGTATTCGTTATAACAAGAAACATCTAATGTAGTTAATACTTTATCATAAATATTATAAAATATTGTATCCATTAAAAGTAGAAAAATAACTAAGTATTTGA
>VTPC01000746.1:109198-124558 GCA_011009095.1 Ignelater luminosus | reverse complement strand
CAACCGGTCCCCCACGACCGACCCATCGACCAGGAAAAACGGCATTTAGATGTTGTTGTACCATTCCACCATAACGTCTAATAATATCTACTGAAACATCTTCTAGCAGCCCTGGAAGGTTGTTTTACAGAAAATTTAAATACACTCTTCCAGTCATTCAGTTGGACAAGATAAATGGGTCTATTAGCATACATTTACAATTCCAGCAAACACATTGATTGAAAATCTCTGCTGATAATTGGACCTGTGTATGACGTGAGGGTTTTCTACGTCCCAGTAGTGCATATTGTGGAAGTTTATAATTCCGTTCTTATGAAGGTGAATTCATCATACGCCAATACAGATTCTGTTCCAAGAGCCATTCACAAAATTGAACGCAGTGTTTATAGTCCCACTTTTCGTGGATCGTCCTCCAAACAGTGGATTGAGAGGTATTGACTTGCCGAGCAATTTGGCGCGTGGTTAAAGTGGGATTTTCTTCAATCAAATCCATAATTTCATCATAAATAGTTTGCCTATTTGCTTGAGGGCCTCCTTCACGCCCGTGGCTGCAGTTTGCCCGATGTACGTGCTCTTTGAATTAGAGACAGAAACATTGGAGATGTAGGATGCCTTCTGTTGGGAAAACGCTCTGCATACAAGCGTACAGCAGCAGTTTTGTTTACACATTAGTGTAGATTCCACATGTACTGTATTAGATTTGTTTATATGTAACAACAGCATTCAAGTTAGCGCAGGTGTGTTTCGATAGACTCTTTATAAGTAATAACGGATATATCTTTTAAGGCCCAAAAAAGAACCAGCATAGGGCAGAGTTTCTGAAGGCACCACAACGTTATGCAGCGCCTAGTCGCAGTGCATATGGTAAGCTGTCTCATTTGTAAGTTCTTGCCCTGGCCTTGCTTTAGATATTCCGTGGCACTACTTCAATTGTACAAAAGGTACGTCTAAAAGCCACAAGATCGTAAAGTTGCAAGTTGCACTTTAGGACTAACATATATGAGTTTTCATAATGTTATTGAGTGTCTGAAGATTCTGGGAAGAACGTTGGGAAAAACACTGAAAATCTACTCTAAACACTGGTAGACACTAAATAATCAACAGATTATTAGCTTGAAATGACGAATTACGTCATGCCATCTGAGACGTAGAAGAATCTTTAGATCTGGGTGGACACTAAAGTGTTGGGTACCTATCGCAGAATTTGTTCAAGCGTACACAGGAAGGTGCGTTGTACGTTTAATGTAATTTTTAATTTTCTTATTCTCCACTGTGCAGCGTCTAGTTACCGTGGTGCCTATCGCAAGTTGCCCTATGTGCACGTCCTTGCTCGGGGGTCCTTCTAGAAAAAAAGAATTTATTTATTTCTTGGGCAGAAACGTAACTTCTGTCACGAACAGTGGCACAGCATCAAAACCTGATAGTTAGCTTTTAGAGGAAGGAAGGTCTGTTACAAATTTGTTACAAGTGAGGTAATAAAATTTTAGTTCTCCCACATAACCAGTGAAATGAAGACTTGGTTTAAACATGTCATAGTAGTAAAAAGGTCAACAATTGCAAGTTTATATATACCTCTTCTTGAAGAATAATCATCGTTAACACTATTAATAAAGTGGCTTTAGAACAATACGAGTTTGGTCCCCAATAGCTATGTCTCCTAGACAAAGTATAAGACACAATGAAATACCGGATGGTTAGCACACTGAATAAGTACGACTTTATAGCGCGCTAAGGGTATTTGAAAGAAGGTTGAGGCATCCTCATACCACCCAAGATGCTAGTAACCACTGATATAATGAATAGTGCTCATTTGCTTTTTCCGTTCGGGATGTTATCCTACTCTTTCCAAGGCTTTTCCATATAAATGTAATATTATTTTAAATTCCTGACGTATACTGACTCCCATAAAAATCGCAACACATGTGTAATGTGTGTAATAACACTATTGCCATTTATAAGAATGCCAAGAGTTCGTCAACGTGAAAATTATCGGCAATTAAATGATTTTGAACGTGGCCATATTATTGGCATGATATAGGCCGGACTTTTACTTAGAGACATTGCTGGCCGTGTAAACCGAGATGTTGCAACGATGTTGTTGGTCATCTGGTCCGAAAAAGGGGTTTAACAATGTCGTCCTGGATCTGGCCGTCCCCGGAGGACTACAGATCGTGAAGAATGTCGTTTAAGACTTTTTTTGGCCACAAGAGGCAGAAATTCCACAACTTGGTCAATTGCAAATAACTGGATGGGACGTGTAGGACGCAGAATGTCAATGCCATCTGTTTATCTCCGGATAAAGATGGGTTGCGTTCGCATTGTTCATTTTTATGTCTTCCTCTTGCCCAATTTCACTGTGTCCGCAGGCTAGAATGGAGCAACGAAAGAGCGAATTGGGTACAAGAATGGCATCAAATTGTGTTCAGTGAGGAGTCTCGATTTTGTGGAACGCAACACAGCCCTCACACAAGGAGTGATGATGGGGTGCAATATGTTATGGTAACAGAGTACCCTTGGTCTTCCTTGACGGCAACTTGAACGTAGCCGGTTACATTGCCAATGTGCTGGAGCCTGTTGCACTTTTATATCTTCGGGGGCTGGAAAATCTCATTTTCTTACAAGGTAATGCGCCCCCATACGGCAAGAGCTACAACACGCTTTTTGGAAGAAGCTAACGTTATCGTTCTCCTATGGCCTGCTCGGTCGCCTGATTTGTCACCCATCGAGCATGTAGAGGATGTAATCGGTAGGTGGCTGAGTAATCTACCACACCCTCCAGACAACTTGCAGCATCTTCGGCTGCGGATTCAGGAAGTTTAGAATGATATACCACAGGTCGATATCGATCACTTGATTGATAACATGCCACGCCGTCTAAATGAGTGCATAGCAAATCGTGGCGGAGCAACTCATTATTAAAAAAACTTTTCTTATTTCTGTCCTTTTGTTTTCAAATTTTAATCGTTTGTTTGTAGTGATGAGTTACATCGTTTGTAAAAATTTCAATAAAATTGCTCAACTAATTCTAAGTGTTGCGATTTTTATGGAAGTCAGTATATCTATTTAATATAAATAAGAGCAATAAACTCGTCAGAAAAATATAAGTCCACAAAGATATTCAAAATATATTTTGCTAACTAAAATTACTCACAATTTGGAGGACGATTTTAGTCGAAGTGTTCAAGTACTTTGTTTATAAAAAAAAAGATTTTTTCCTCAGCAATCTTGTATTTAGTTTTTTGGGCAATAAAAGATAATTATACATAATGAACCACGTGCGCAACCTTGACTTTTATCTGAAAGTTCTATGATAGCTAGAAATTGATGCTGACATAGATTAAGCCACATGTGCACAACTAGAAATATGTGATAGTGCACAATTAGGATTATTATAGTTCACGTCTTAAAAAATCTGTCCTTATAATAATAAATGTTCTTATTTCACTAAAAAAAAGAAACAAAAACAAATGACAAGGTTTAAACATGCAGTGTGCTCTTAAACTTAACTTCCTAAATCAATATAAACACATGACTGCCACAGACCAGCAATACATATAAAAGCATAAACAAGAAAACTTACCCCATCGGTAATAAATTTACACTCATCTAGAATCTTCCAGTTCTGTAAGCAATCTGGATTAAAATTTAATTTTTTGTTTACGATCAAAAAAACAACAAAATAGTCTAATAAAATAAACAAACGATAAATAAATTACAAATAGGAAAAGAAATTCTATAGCTATAAGAATATTTTGAAGTTACAAATACAGTTAAAGGTACAGCGAGTCAACGCACTGTTTACATAGATGAGATATAAAACATTTGAAGCTATAACAGAATTTCTACGTAAAACGTAATTTATTTAAACAACAATAAACAAATGAAAAGAAAAATTAAATCACGAACTATCAAAGTACAAAAGTTAAAAGGTCCATCTCATTCAATCCAGTTTAAAAGTTAACGTGAAGCCCTTGAAAGTAAATGTTGAAAAACGTTTTTAGCAAGTCATTAATGTGAATATACCGGAGTTCTTCCAGAAATTTACCCACCGCTACTTAGACAAGGATTAATAAAAGATTGTTTGTAATTAGTTAGAAAATACATTATAATAAGTATTTTAGGCGAAATTATCCAACATCCTAAGATAAACCCATAGAACCTAACAAAAAGTATACTTTTCTACAACTTAGAGATTCCAAAGTTGGCTTATGTTAGTAGATCGCTCAATGAAAAAAAAAACACAGCAAATGATGTTAGTAAAACTAACTTTAAGGAAAGTTGGTATTCAATCGGGTCTACTTGGGCTTTTGTGCAATTAGTTTCGGAGAGATAGTTTTACTGTTTGTTCAACCCTACGGGATGAAACAGCCAAATTAAATTAGCACAGAAATACAGAATATAAAGAATTTTAATAACGAGATACTTGAATAGAATAATGAATTGATAAATCATTAATTGAAAAAATATTTACAACAATCCCCATAATTTCATTGAATTTCGCGAGTACTACAAATAGCATTAATTTGAATCTAGAGTAGCAGGATCGTTATTATTTCCGTTAATTAAAGATTATTTGATTAGGACAGAAAATTAGGGTAATTAGCGATAATGAAGGAGTACGTGAAAGGAACAAATTATCAAGAAAAATATAAACATTGCAGTGCGTCTAATTTAAGTTTAATCACACAAAAAATAGTGGAAGTTAGTTGTAGAACAATTAATTGTGTAAAATTAAAACAAAATAAACTATTTTCGAAAACCCAACCTAACAAACAAAAACCACCGCTCATTCAGTAATATTATGAATCACAATGATGCATGCAGACCGAGTTGATTAATTAATAATTATAATTATACAGTTTCGTCAGAGTTTCTAACGGCATAACCCTAGAAATGAAACAAGAGAAATACTAGGGAGATGCGATGATAGTAAATGAGTTAAGTAAAACTAGTCCAATTAAGGAAGCTTGACCTTTAGTAGGCCGAATTAGGAGTATCGCTAACAACCCGTCGTAAAGTTAAGCAAGCGGTATGCATCAGAAGTAAGACAGGACACACGTAAGAAGACATAAAACAAGTTTATGCAGTGACAATAGAACATCATCATCATGGCATTTCATCAAAGACTAAATAAATGTTTTATGCTACGGATAATACTAGAACACTAAAATCCAGCTTCCTTGATGGAACTTAAATTTAGCAAAAACCTGCACAAGACTTTTACTGGCTCTTGAGAATTCTCTGCAAACAGTTATGATTTAACTTTTTTAAGAAATAGGTTGAGTATTCTTAAATCTTGCTCAAAAACTCTGAAACTGAAATATTTTGATTATGAAGGATAGCAATAGCTCTTATGATATAGCATAATTATTGGGCCATTCTGGTACTGATATACTATACTGCCCAAAGACATTAATATAATCATAACTTACCTCTTATGAGGGTGTACTTAAAATCTTTCTGATGTTATCTACGATATTCATTATAACTTATAATTTTAAGCACAAATTTCTCCCAGAAATGTTTTTGGATAATATGCATTTGATTTTAAAACAGAAAACAGTTGAAGTAATAGTAATAACCATGAAAGTCCTCTACCAAAAATCACATCTATTTAGCTTTTTTTAGGCTCATCATTTTTCCCAATGTCAAAATCTTAGTCAACTAAAACCTTCTAGAAAACTGTAGCCTTTTATTTTTATTTGACAGATAAACAACTGTCTATCTTTCCGTCAACATGCTGTGTCTGCATCGGGTGTCTCAAAAGTATATATCACGAATTGAAATCCTTCCGAGTCTCCAATTCCTTACCGTCCTTCCATTTTTCCTGTCAAGAAGTCTCGAGTTCTTATAATCTATCAATTTGCACCTTCCAATTTCTCTACGACCTTATAGATATCCTCCCACAGCGCTACCAGTAGATCCAGGACTCTAGAAAACAAATTAGACCAACCGAAGATGTGAAGAATCAAACCGAATCCTTGAAAGGCCCACGTCATTCTGTCTCGTCATTGTTACCATATCAGGATTGAGATATCTGGCCCAAAACAACATCCGCCTAGAGCTTTAGAACTGATGCCTTAAAATCACTTCTTCAGCCACCTAACTTCGCATTTCTTATCACTACATTGAGTTGGTCGAACTGAGATAGTACCTTAATGTGTACCCAGCGACAATATCTTAGGTTGTAATCTTGTAATGCTGTTTCACAAATGCAAGGATTTGGCTAGTTTTTGTAATCATTTACTGATTTATCATTATTTCTACCACGCCGTCATATGTAATCCGTCGAGTTTAAGAGAAGGAGAGCGTATAACCTAGCAGAAATCCCTCCTGTAGTTACTCATTTAGAATCCTTAAGAAGTTGGTATTGAACAGTGATAGAACAAAAAACAAATATCACCATTTCAGAATCCTGTGAAAAGAAGGATCAGGAAAGAAACATCCCTTCTTGTACACACGTAAGCGCCTTTCCAAAATTCCCTTGCATACATGCTAGATTACCATGTACCTATAGCACAACTATAGGATACCGAAAACATCGGTGCCTTGCTATCAAAACTTTGTTTTTAAATCCATACTTTGTTGGACAAAATATTTGGACTGACAAAATCTTAATATCTCCAGAACAACACGTGAAAGAACAGAAAATAAGAAACTAATTGAAAAATTGTCTGAGAAATTAACTACCATCTTGTAAATAGTTTCAATCGTTTTACCTTTCAATAATTGGGAGATTCAACTTCCGATAATAATCAATGGAGACTAGATCTCAGCCTTCTTTATGTTTTAATGACAAAATAGAAAGTTTCTTGGTATTCTTTTACAGGCTATGAAAGCTGTTCGTGTTTACCATCGCAACGTTAGTGATTCTTTCTAAAACAGTTTTAGAACTTTGTATTGACTTATCTATCTTTTCTTAAATCAAATGAATAAATTAAGTTGAAGAAGGCAAAAATAAAAGCAATTTAAAAAGAAACTGTAAACACTATACTTACTTTTGTAAAGATTCGAACTCAGAGCATCTGAGTAGGTCGCTGTAGATACATGACATGTGCATACATTCATAATTATTATTGTTATTTATTTTAAAATATAATGATGAATTGCTAAAAATGCTTTTTCAACATTTACTTTCAAGTACCTCACGTTTACTTTTAAATCAATAGATTTATACTAACTGGATTGACAAACATAAATAGGAATTAATTAATGAATAATTAAAAAAACGACAAACGTTTAGAATTTTATTGCTTTTGTTAGTTAGTTAGAAATGCATTTAATTAATTTTATATTTTATAGCAATACGGAAATATATTAATTTCATTAATTGCATTGTTAAAATACCATTATCTGATAATCTGTAGTTTCAGTCTGTTACATACTACATTATCCAGTTTATTGCTATCATAATTTTCAGAATTCCATAAAGGCAAACTTAATTACTTTAATATACTGTTTTCATTATCCTTATTAGAGAACTTCTTCAATATATTGTATATATTTCGATATCCTCTTTCAAGAAAAAAAATCTGCCGACTTTGTATTCTAACCATTTCGTGCTAGATGTCATTAATTAAGTTTCTCTCTTTCAGAAACAAAAACAACTCAATCTACACAAACATCGGACCTTCAACTAGCGGTAAGTAATTTTTGATTCGAGTTCTCTTTGTTGTTTCTCTACCTATATTTTTGTATAGCGAGTGATTGTAGTATGATTATAGCCACCCTTACTCCAGGATTAATCACGTATTTTGAATGCAGTAAAAGCAAACGCGTTCATGTCTAATTCTAATTATAGGAATTAAGTATAATGTGGATACCGTTTTCTAGTGTTGTGAAGTGCCTTACGGAAAGGTATAATTAACTATCGTATTTCATTCATTTGTATTGTTTAAGTATTATAATGTGCATTTCTGTAAAGGATTCTACTGCAACGATAAATTTCAACGTAGGTAAACGTAAATTAATTCTACGTACGCTATATTCCGCAGCAAACTGATCTATATTCAAGATAGACAGAGATAAAAGTGCAAAGATACACCAGATCGGAATTTGATTACGAACTGGGGAACAATTATCGATAATTCCCTTGAGGGATTTAAAAATAGCTCGACGTGATAATAATTATTGCCCAAATTTGATTTATATCTTATATGCAGTTTAGACATATAGTGAAAGTAGAACTTATAGACAGGTCCATTTGGCAAATTTACGAGAGCAAACTTTTTGAATTTTTAATTAACTACTAAACTTCTAGATTAACGATTGTGTATCATTGTGTACTAGATACCTACTGTCTAACAATTTAAATATTATAATAATTATTGCAGTAGTCAGTGTCTATTGTTATTGTAAAACCTTTTATTTTGGGTTTAAATATTTCAGTCTTATATATTAAAAATTAATAGAACTACTGCATTTACTCAAAAAATGCAAGTATTTCAATTATAATCAATTATTTTGTAGACAAATAGGTAAGTATTGAACACACAAAGGTGAGGTCAATCGAATGTAGTGGTTTGATTTTCCTGTATCGCGATTGATGCTATTAAAGTATTTGTGAATTTCTATTGCTTCCCTGATTTTCGGTGAAATAGGAAGATGATCTTGAAATAACAGACGCATTTTCAAACAATATTTTATACTCTGTCACGTGTTGGTCTGACCTTATACACCGCTTATGTTCAGTGATGTATACTGAATCACAGTAACATGGTATTCTGTATACTCCTTAAGATAACACTGTTCGGTGTTTATAATTAGGAGAAAGTAGGAGTTGTGAAATTTTGTTGACGGGAACATTGAAAAAAGGAAAGCACCATTATTCTTAACTGTCACGATGAGTTTGATATCTGTATGCAGGTTGTTTAAATGATCAAAGAATCGAGACAACGTGCTACCATACGGTAAAGATATCAAAACCAGACTTTGGGCTTGTACTCAGATAATTGTCTCAAAGATTCCATGAAGATATTCGCAACTGCTGTTGACTTCCGAGACTTGTTGATAGAATTCACCACGGAACAAAAAGTAGGCTGAAGTCAAGCATTTTTGAATTAAGTTTTTATTTTGACTCAACAGTTCTTGAATGATGGTCACGGAATCGGGAACAAAACTTTAGTGAAGAGGAAGGCCATGTCGGAACTGACCAGAATTTGGATATCAGACGAATAGAATAAGAGAAGTTTAGAATGTGTGAAGAAGTTCTTCCAGTTTAACTCTTCAGAATGTTACCGAGGTATCGGTATCGAGGTATTGTGTATTTGTGTATTTTCGGAATACCATGCTACTTAGATGGCTTCGATGGACGTGGTGTAAGTTGGCGTTGGACCTCTTGTGGTAGAAGTTCCTTAAGAAAGTAAGCGAAACGTTGAGTGTATGTAAAATTTCAACAATAACACGGTCTAATTCTGTAAGACGCGGGTCGTGAAAGTCTTTGGTCTGGTTTAGGTAAGTACTGAATCATAATCTGCTTCTCAAAATCTTCATTTTAGCGTATAGCATAAACAAACAATTGCCTTGCTGGTGAGCAAATATGTTGCATCATATGTTATGTTTTTAGCAAAGATTTGAACCAGTAAGCAAAGTAATAGCTAATAAGCAATAACCACTAACCTAAAATGGAGGTTGTCCCGCAAAAAAACAGAAATTTGAAAAACCGAAGCTAAATATTTACGATGTTGGCGTTTTTTGTCCTGCTGCGGTAGACTTTGTTCTTAGTGGAGCCTTTTTCTAGTCCTGGCTGGCAGCACCCAAATCAGCAGAGGAAACAAAAAGGAAACCTTTCAGAAGCAAACCACTTCAACTGACGTCGCGATAGTAATGTGAGTCATTCCAGTGACAAAAAGCATGATTGGATGTTTTGGAATTTAAGACGTGTTGATATTGAAATTTAGGCCAAATATGTTTGAGCTGGAAAGTTTGGTCAAACTCATCGATGTCTATAGGCATATTGCGCAGAAAATCTCTAAACCGTGCACTCAATCGTGTTTCATGACTTTTCTTACGTAGAGTCAGAATTTGAAACCTGCGTCTATTCGAGGAATATCAGTCAGGCCGCAAACCTATACCAAAGGACATCTGTTTTTTTTTATCTTGTGGAAGTGAATCTGTAATTGAAGATAAAGAAGAGAGTGGTTTTGTAAGTATAAAACAGATTGCAGAGCTAGCAGTTCAGTATACCACCGATGCGATGATAACAGAAAAAGAAACATTAGCATATTTAAAACATTTTTCCCTGAAGAGAACTTAGTTTAAAGTTTTGAGATGTTAGGTTTTATTCTCATAGTGGGAATTAGAACTCCAATTAAAAAAGTTTCAGGAAACAACACTTCAGCCAGCGAAGACGGATGGAGAATACAACTACGTTGCATGACTCGGGCTTGGAAACGTCCTGGAAATATAGGAGGAAGAAGATTTATACTAGTATCCAGCTATGAGGGTTTTTGACGCAATGATACCTGTTGGTATTGTCAGAGAAAGGGATGCTGTTAGTTGAAAATTCGCGGAGAACTTTTTTGTCCGACCTTGTCAAAGGCACGTTCATTGTCGAGAAGGGCGTCAGTGTACAATCGGAAGATAAATTGGACATTAAATTGATCGGTTAGTAGTAGCATGGAATCTTGTTCGTGTTCTGAAGACTATCGTACCAACAACTACGAGAACTGCTATCATAGAGGAATATAGATCATTGTGGGGTTTTTTGATATTTAAAATAGCTAATGACGACCCTGGCTGTTATTCAAAAGTTAAGAAATATCTGCGAATGAACAGTCTTGAATTTATTGGTGTTTCTATAAACCTAGGATATGAGCCTATTTTCATGTGCCTTTACTATAGTATTGTGAGTTCTGACCATTCTGCAAAGCAATCTTTTCTGTCTTTGATTAGCCAAAAAGTACTTAGATCGTCTTCCCTGGCACACATTATAGAACAGCACTTTGTACGACTAACTGTGGTTAGTTGGCACAGCGCGGGTTTGATCTCGAGTGAATTTTTGAAGATGACGAGACTATAATTTATTCCAAAAGCCTCGTTCCAGTCCCACCAATTGCGATTCAACTTGTCAGTAAATTTCATTCATTCATTTTGAAGAACCAATGAGCAACTTTGAGGGTTTGCAAGATTTGAAGTGTAATCCACCAAGAGGAACAACTCTAGAACTCTTGGCGAATGGAAACGACTGCATGTGAAGACGTATTTGTGATGAACTAGAAAGTAATTAATTCACGTATGTAGGAATCGATTATAGAAAAGGTTTTGATGGTAAAGACATAACGTGCGCATTATTCAATTTTGTCCTTGTTTACCTGTTTTTTTATAATTAGCGAAAAGAAACTTTGAGATTTGGCTCTTAGATCGCTAAACTAAAATTAAAATATTTTTTAGTACATTCGATCTAGCAGGAAGGGATACCAGTCCTTTTGTCAATGGAATCACAATTTCTCTTTTTCCATTAGGACTTGGTAATATGGAAATCGCCTTGTTAATTGTATCTTGTTAACGACGTTATAATAGGTTCGGCTGGGAGTTCTAAAAAATGTTCTAATGAGGGTTTTACATTCTAAAGTCTGAATTAGAATGGTTTTTTTAAGTGTTCTAATACATTTTTGATCGAAAGTGCACGGCTTTTCAAATGAATTAATAAATAGAGTATTGATTTGAATTAATATAGTCTTCTTTCTAAGCCACTTTCATTTTGCTATTTTCAATGTTCCCAATAATCGTGCTTAGAACAATAAACGGACACTTGTATACGCAGCTTCTTCCTTCCTCCTTCCTCCCTTCAAATTTTCATATTCTCGGAATACTTTGTTTCAGATTTTCAGTACAATCATTTTATTTTTGTTTTTTTTTAAATGATGTATAGCGAGAATATTTTTTTGTCTTATATACTAATAGTCAACATGTCGAATTTCTGTTTTTATCTCAGCGGTCTTATAAAGTTATAAACAACGGAATTATTTATTTTTCACGTATTATATTGAAGAAACCCTATTTTCAATAAAGAGATTATTTTGCCTTTTCTCTTTTTTATTACTTTGTTGTACTAAAATAATATGTCAACATACTATATAACCTTTGAGTTTGTTTTTCGTGCTGCACGTTATTCAGCATTTATTTACTTTTTTGAAAGATGTAAAAATGTTTTGTTGTTGGAACAAAAATTAATTGAAATTATACTGTTATATTTGTATAATTTTCAGGTTCTCAATTTTCTTCGGTTACCTTTTTGTTTTAATTATACTACGATTATTTAATAAACAATAATCATTTAGTAAATTAATCAACTGAGAATTTAACGAGATAAAAAAATAATGTAGGCAGTTCTGTGTGAAATTCTCATTGTTAAGTCTGCGACTAATTTAATTTTTTCTACAATAACTTTCTGAAATTGTTGCATCAAGGTCAGTAGAACATTGATAGTTTATCTTCATTTGTTTCACTCATGTTTTAATTGTAGCTGTGTGATTTTATTAAAAATTCAGTTTTATTACAAGAGAGTTTTGTAAACAACTAGTTTCAGCTTTCTAAATTATTTTCTCAAACTTTATTAATATGATCCAGGAACGCTTATTTCGGAAATAGGTGTAGTGTTTTGTTTTATTTCTTTTTTAATCACCTTCGAAACAATTAATATTTCAGTTACTAATATTGCAGATATGTTTCGATAAAACTAAATAATTTGTAAAAACCTAAAATACTTCTGTTTAGAATTGTTAAAGATATTGTAAGCAAAGACGTTTTACTGAGTACTACATAATTTTGAATTTTTTACTTGGAGACCTTGCTTACATTGATAGTGCTACGTTTTGACAAAAACGTGTATTTATTTTTAATATTTATTTTTATTTAGTTTATTACAATTTATTTCCAGAATTCATTTACGCTAAATTATTTATTAAATTATGTACAGAAGAATTTATTTATCATGAATTAACATTTATTTCGTTCGTAACTGCTAGCTGCTTGACTGTAGAACTCCTTCTGCTCGATCAACGCCGCCTTATATTCGTTTCCGCGTGGTTCTTAATGAGCACAGAAAGTTCGCGTTCCTTCTGGAACATTCGACGGTGGAAAAGTCTCGATAGTTCGAGATTTCTCTGGCACATTCGACCAGCTTGTTCGAGACTGTTCGGGACTTTTTCTAGAATATTCTAGGGGTGGCGCGTTACAGTAGCAAAGTTTTAAAGAAGATCTCCATCAAGTAGCCAATGTGGGTACAGGTAGGAGGTGTTACCGCCAGATAGTATTCAGTTAATCAAAAGTAAAAAGTATGTATGAAAATAAAAGATTTGTGTCAAGATACAATAGGTAGGGTTGGGCACTTGCAACCAAACTGGCTTCTATGACAACAAATACGTTCTCATATTTTTCAGTTCAAACGTTAAACTAAATTGTTTGGTTAAATTTGTTCCGGAGGTTTTTTTTTTGTTAAACATTTGTCTTTACTCGAACCAGTTTTGTCTTGGGAGCCACGTCTGCCTACCCCTGGTCTAGAGCAAAAACTGAAACAAGCAAGAGCATTTACTTACGTTTATTAAACCAAGATTTTCTTTTAGAATTCTTTAAAAACAATTGGGTGATACAGCAAATATAATTTGAGCTATCTTGGATCGGGTCTAAAATTCTAACTTTAGAGTTCATTCAATAAGCGGAAGACTAAGAACTATCTATCTTCTTAGGTATATATCTATGTACTACACCACCCCATTTTGCTCATCAATTAGGTTTGTAAAAAACCGGCTACAATATTTTGGCTTGGCTACATTTCCTATGTTTATTTTTTACAATTTTTTTTAGGAAGGGCAGATTCGATATCTAAATGAACTCGAAGACTGTTCAGGATTGGTGGTGATAATGGTGCTAATTCCGTTCTTTATTTTCTTGTCCGGATAACTGCTTTATAGTCTTCCAATATAAATTGCTCAAACGCGTTTGCCTAGCTTGTATAAAAGTATACCTGGTTTTGAAAAGCAAACTGTCCTAATATGTACACCTACCACTAATTTTTTTTACGTAGTTCAAGAAAAAATGGCAATATTTTGATAGAGTTTATTGACTACTTGTTATTAGCCAAAAGACTTACTAGGTATTATAATGTATTAGTGTTACATGTAGTGTCCAAAAGTTCGAAATCATTTATACTCTATTTTAATTATTAGAAGCCGCTATTCTGATTAAAAGATCATAGAAAAAATATTATGTCTAAAGGCAAGTTGATCAAAACCAAAATTCTTTCCAACCTTTAGAAAAGATTAAACTATTGAAATTTCTCCAAACACATTTGGAATTTTGTTAATGAGAACATTTTTTAGACATTATCATGTTGATCATTTTTCTATACTATTAGAGCTTCGTGTAATCCAAATATTTCAGGAGCAATGGAGAATCTGTCTGTTCGTTAAAATTAAAATTCCTGTGAGAAATACAATAAGGAGTGAAGTTCAAAAGTACGGTTCAAAAATATGCAGAGTTGGAAAATTGGAAAAATAGAGTCCGATGTGAACTGACGAGAAAGGGCACCATAGCGGAGATTATGTGACAAAAATCTGTATGCCACAGAATTTTAGTGAAATCGTGTGCATTACAGAGTGTAATATGATATGAATTGATGTTTTCAATAAAACTTACAGATTTATGTAGAACACGAGCAAGAATCAATTACAGATCTATGTCGAGTTTCCCTGGAAAGCAAAGAATTCTTGTCGTATCATTATAGAGGTTTGGTAAGATGATCTTTCTCGCCTAAGTACTTTTGTTATCTGTCTTGTTGTATTTCATTTTGAAAAAAATCTGTAAACATATTACTTGGGTCGAATTCGTGAACTGCACTTTCTTGTCTCCTGAGACACGTAGCAGTATAATAAAACTGGGTTTAACTTAACGATCAATAGGTTTTGCTTTTGCTGATGAATTTGCCTTTATTTGAACCAATTTGGTTTTGGAACATGTATACCCACCCCTGGTCTAGAGCAAAAATCTAAATAAGCAAAAGTATTTAATTACCGTTCGTTATACCCGGATTATAACATTAAAGAAACTGAAAGTTGAAAAAATAATTTTCTTTTTAGAAAAATGAGTGATACAGTTATGACTTGAGCTATCTCGGGATGGGTTTAAAATACTAACTTACGAGGGTGGTCTGAAAAGTTTCCAACCTAACAAAGATACAAGACATTTTTTCTGAACATTTTTTCTGAACATTTTTTTTATTTTTCAACATAGTCTTCTTGTAACTCTACACACTTCTCCCAGCGATGCTCCCATCTCTGTACTCAGCATTTTTCTCTGCAAAATAATTGTTCACGAAGGTAATTGCCTCTTCATTTGACGAAAATCTTTGTCCTCCGAGCG
>VTPC01000746.1:93429-104198 GCA_011009095.1 Ignelater luminosus | reverse complement strand
GTCTATTCGGCAGTATTCCTGGATGTTGTCCAAGCATTTCATAAAAAAAGCCTGATTCAAAAAACTAAAAAAATTGTAGCATTTGTACAGTCTTATTGTTAGGGTTTGAAATACTTTATCTTTATTACTTTAATGTAATCATAATACCTACCGTTGTTGTTGGTGGTATGTGAGACAGTATGTAGACGAGAATGACTTGAAGAAAGTGACATGTAAGATGGCGATAATTTTTGTTATTAAATTAAGTTAATTAAACAAAATCCAAGAAGCTTTTTATTTCTTCAACCCAAAATATTAAGAGGTTATGGGCCCAGAGCAAGTCCACTGCGATATAAATTAGTACGTACTGAAATTGTTGGAGTTCTTTATTGAACTTAAATTGTAGAAGATGAATACAACATCGACATCTTCAAGTTTCTTACCTGTCGATAAACTGATTGGTAGAGATAACTACGATAATTGGAAATTCGCTATGAAGGCGTATTTGCAGCTGGATGATCTCTGGAGTGTTGTGGAAACCGGGGACAAAGTGGACCCTGTAAAAGATAGAAAAGCTCTGTCGAAGATCATTCTCTCCATCGACAAGTTGAATTACTTTCATATTAAAAACGCCAAAACAGCAAACGAGGCATGGAGTTCCTTGGAAAGAGCATTTGAAGATTCTGGACTAACAAGAAAGGTGGACCTGCTGCAAACGTTGGTAACAACAAGATTGGATAATTGTAAGAATGTAGAGAATTATTGTGACACAATTATATCTACTTCTCATAAGCTGAATGAGATGGGTTTTTCTGTAAATGAAGAGTGGGTGGGAACTTTACTGCTTGCTGGATTGCCCGATGAATATAAACCGATGATTATGGGTCTTGAAAGTTCTGGAGTTAAAATAATAGGGGACAGTATAAAAGTTAAATTATTACAAGATATTAAATCATCATCAGCAACGGGTAAATCAAGCAGTGAAGACTCAGCCCTATATGCAAAATCAAATGTTAAAGTATTTAATAAGAAAGTACCTCGTTGTTATAATTGTAATGGTTTAGGTCATAACCATTCAAATTGTGAAAATAAGAAAAATAAGGTAAATGATAGGGCCTTTTTAGCATGTTCATTTAGTAAAAAACTTAATGACAATGCATGGTACCTTGATTCTTGTGCTTCTACTCATTTAACAAAAAAACAAGGAAAATTTAGTTAATAAATTATGGCAAACAGCAATTACAAATGAGGTGAATTCATTAATTTCATTAAATACGTGGACTGTAACTGATTCGCCTGAAAACGAGAAAGTCATAGATCTTAAATGGCTGTTCCGTACCAAATCAGATGGTACGAAGAAAGCACGATTAGTAGCTCGGGGCTTTCAGCAAAAAGAAGAAAGTTTCTTTCACACAATCTATGCATCAGTAGCTCGATTGTCAACTGTAAGAGTATTTTTATCTCATGCCACTTTAAATAATATGAAGGTAAGACAATTAGACATACCTTCTGCATTTTTACATGGAGAAATAGATTCAGATGTATATGTAAAGTGCCCTAAAGGACTTACGATTGAGAACAGTAAAGTCTTGAAGCTTAATAAAGCTTTGTATGAGTTACGTAAAAATCCAAAAAATTGGAATAACAAACTAAATGAATTTCTGATTAGCATTGGTTTTACAAGATCCCAGTATGATTTCTGTTTGTATTACAAAAAATCAGTTAAAATAGTAGTTTTTGTAGATGATCTTTTGATCACAGGAAGTGATAATGAGATAACTCAGGTGGTTCTTAAATGAAAAGAAGAATTTAAAGCCAGAGACATGGGTGAGGCTAAGAGTTTCCTCAGCATGGAAATTACTAGAACTGACACGACAATGACTATTACCCAAAAGGAATACATTAAAAAGATTCTCAAAGAGTTTAATATGTCAGAAGGAAAGGGGGCAAAGACTCCAATGGAGATAGGTTTTCAATATGACGTCAACCAAGAAGTCATAGATGTACCTTACAGAAAACTAATAGGTTCATTAATGTACTTAGCTTGTACTAGCCGACCAGACATCAGAGTCGTTATTTGGATAAACCGACACAACAAGTTTGGACAGCTGGAAAGCGTATCCTTAGATATCTCAGAGCAACTTCCGACATAGGATTAAAGTTCTCTCAGGGAGAAAGCAAGTGAAATGGTTTCTCAGATGCCGATTGGGCCGGTGATAAAAATGATAGGAAAAGTGTTAGTGGTGGAATTTTCTTCTATGGTGGAAATCCAGTTAGCTGGTACTCCAAGAAGCAAACATGTGTAGCTATGTCGACTGCAGAAGCAGAATATATATAGCAGGAGCCACAGCCTCACAAGAAATGGTTAATCTAAGAGGTATCCTTATTGAACTTGCAAACTTGCAGGAGCAACCTACACTAAATATGGATAATCTAAGTGCTATCTCGATGGCAGAAAATTATGAAAACTCGAAGAGAGGCAAACATATAGACATAAAACAACATTTCATTAAAGACTTGGTTGAAAAGAAAATTATCTTTATCAGTTATGTTTGTTCTAATGATAATCTTGCCGATATAATGACAAAGTCATTAAGTTTTGACAAATTCTCTGTTCTTAGAAATAAGATTTGTATTGTTTAGTTTAATAACTGTTGAGCTTTTGAATTGAATGTTATGTTTGTAATATAAACTATTTCAAGGAGGAGTGTTAGGGTTTGAAGTACTTTATCTTTATTATTACTTTAATGTAATCATAATACCTACCGTTGTTGTTGGTGGTATGTGAGACACTATGTATGTTAGACGAGAATGACTTGAAGAAAGTGACATGTAAGATGGCGATAATTTTTGTTATTAAATTAAGTTAATTAAACAAAATCCAAGAAGCTTTTTTTTTCAACCCAAAATATTAAGACTTATACAGACATCTTGTAGACTGAGAATGCAATACTACCGAGTTTTGCAGACGATACAACCATTATAACAATTGGAGATAATGTTGAAGAAGCCACGACAATTGGATGGATAAAAAATTGGAAAATAAAACTGAACGAACAAAAATCAATTCATGTCAACTTTATCAAACCTAAAGAAGCAGCCACCAATAATTATCAACAATAACACCATTGTTTGTATAAAATGAACATGCCAAATAGTAGATATTATCAAAAGCAGCAAAAGATAGCAGCTAGTAATTACTAATTATTATTAATTAATTAGTATTTTTGCAGTTGATGTTTCATTGAATTGGTTTCTATGTCGTTTCTAGCTTTTATTAGCCTAGTACACATTTTATTTCATAATACAATCATTTCAAGATTTACAAGATTTGTACCATGTGACTAATAACTGTTTTCAAATTTCTAGGTATTCTATATTAATGCTTTGGCTTTTATTCCATTAAAAATATAATCACTTATACCTGATTGATCTTCACATTTACGTGGGAGTATAAAAACGCCTACTTCCTCGCATTTACACATTTATGTACTTTGATTGTTGACAAGTTAAATTCCATTAAATTCATCGGCAACGCAATTTTACATGTTGCCCAGGGAAAAATTACAAAAAATATTCCTTTTACGTTTTTCATATTTTAACATTTGCAATTTAACTATTTACCATTTTGTAAGTCATAAAATAAGAGGAAGTATATAAAACAAAATGTTTATTATTTATTTTATATTACGCGCTGCTCGTTATGTTTACTTAATTTTGTAATTGTATCTGCACATGCACATACCACGTGAAAGTTTTATGTGAAAACATTTCAAAAATGCAAATTTCACTTAAATCAACTGAATAAAGGATCACGATTGTGGTGATGTTTCTACTCTCCACGGTATTATAATCGTGTTGCACGCTATTTTATCGATCTGTACTACCTAAACAAACTACAAAGAACCGTCGTAGGTAGATCAATATCATAGATAAAAATGACTTCAGTGACGAAAAATAAAACAATTATGTAAATTCTGAATATCATCCAAGGATATAATATCAAGTCATTCTAAAGAAATTAATTGTAAGTGATTAAGATTTTTACATGAAGAAGAAATTTTTGTATTTATATAAATTAAATTATAAATGTAAATAATTTGTGAAAACAGTACGTGTGGTTTCGAAGATTTTATCTTTGCAACGGGATGAGACGTGTTAATATTTTAAATTAAATACCAGTTTAGAAGGCCGCTACACATATTGTAAAAATATTATCGCTAATCGAGAGTAATAAATTCATTGTGTAATAAAGTTGATCGTACTTGGCTTGCATTGCGTGAGAGTTCACTTGGGAAGGTGATCTGAAGTAATAAGTTTTATTTACACGATTGCAAAATGAAACGTCAGTAACCGAATCACGCAAAAGATTTTTAGAAAAGTAAAAGTTTTTAGGGGTTTTCATGTTACACGATAATAAGTAGAGCAAATACAAATATTCTCTGATAAATATTAAAAATAACCCAAAATCTCTATTTAAAATGTTTTTATTTTTAAAATGAAAATATGCAGTTGAATAAATAAGTCAGGTTAAATATAAAAATCTAGAAAAGCGTTCATAGGAAAAAATGCAGAGCTCTAAAATAAAAGTAAACAATGGCGCATTTGAACATGTATAATTGCTTTGAAAGCATTTTACGTTTTAGAGGTGGGTGATCATGCAAAGCAATTAAAAAGTTGACTCAATACTTTTAGCGTAGTAAAATACCATTTTTTGGAAATAAGATCAAGAAAAATATTACTGTGACCGTAATTCACGTGCAATTATAATTTTGTCTACAGTCTAGACAATACTGATACGATCTTATTACCTACTAAAGAAGGATTTTTCACAAACTGAAAAACTACAAAGCAAGCTTGACGAATGCATATTATTAATTCTCAAGTGCCAAATATTTTAACGAAGAAAGAAAGCTATTCTTCTAAACGCTTAACAATTAAGTGATAGGGTTGGGTGATTTGATTACTAGCAGGACAAAGAACATTGTTAGGTTTATGTCGAAACTGTCAGAGGTGATAACAATTGATTTACTTGAATTCACACGAATTCCACGTATTAATTGATCCCTAGAAGAAGTTTTTTAACGGAATGTCAGAGGTGAAAGTTTAAATCTAACAAATAAGCTTTTCCAGCGAATCTATATTTTCCAATGAAAGCAAAAAGCTGAATCTAGAGCAAAAAACGAATCCCGGTTTTACAGCGAAAAGCATTTCGTAGGTATAGTCATACTTCCCTTGCCTGTCAATGTTTTGTGTAAATTTTCTCTTTAATTATGGGATTTTCACCGAAGTCACAATTTGTTAAAATCTAGTAAGAATATTAAAATATCATCATCCTATATAGTTCCCTCATTATTTAAACTATAAAATGATCTAGTTGCAGCTGATATAATCTGCTTCGATTAGACAAGCAATAAATCTCCAACTTCTTGACCTTTTACAATATTCTTGAATATTTCAAGTGTCATGGTTGAGTTTTATACTTATTCGGAACACCCATTATTCAAACATTGTTCTTTAAGTTCAAAAGAGGAGTGTTCATAAATACTTTACTATTTTTGAATTGGAAACGACAGTCTTTTCAGTTTTATCGAAACTTCTTCATCTTTGATAGTTTAAATTAAGCTGCCAAAATGTTCTTTAATCTACAAACAGGCACCTGAAACAAACTTTACTCTACATTTTGATTAATCTAGATTTTGTAATTATGGTAAAAACTAGAAATTCCTCATTACAGTAGCAGTTAGTCGAGGTTCTCTACCCAAACCTACCTGACTCAAGTACAAAAGTGTCAGATTTCACAATCCTCCCGCTCACACCAAAAGACGTCTCATCATCAATTCCACATCTAGGACAAGTTGGGTTATTCTCTACAGCAAGTGTCTTCGTAAAGTGCAGTGGCTTGTGAGAACTTCAATTAACAGGCTTCAGATCTGGCAAGTTAAAACTGGTTATATGGTCCTTCGCCTAATGACAGCCTCTGCTTCTTGATCAATTTACCTTTTGAGTCTCGTAAACTCATGAGTTTAGAGCTGAAGCAAACTGTTGCCTTGAAATTTCCAGAAAGGGTTCCAGTCCAAGTCTGGCAGGTTTGTCCGTCTTTTGGATACGCTGGATAAATAAAGTCGTATTTTCAAATGAACATTAGAAAAACATAGTAAAAGAAACCTTCTTTCAGATTTGCAATCTCATGGTTTTTTCCTTATCTGAAATTATCAGAAAAATGTAACTTCTGATAAATGCAAAGTCTTACACCGTAGTTGAAGTATTTATTAAAAAATCAAAATAGGATACACGACAATGCAGACTTAAATCAACGTAAAGTGACTTTATCTTGGTTAGGGGCGACAAATCCTATATCTTCCTAAAACAGATAGTACAGCCACGTTTACAATTATAAGCTCAAGGGCCAAAAGAAGTCGATGTTATTCCGTGCAAAAACATTTCTGGAGAAATAACAAAAAATGCCGAAAGAGCACAAGAATTGTATGTATACGCCTAGAAATTTACATCGCAAAAATCCAGTAAGTGTGCAAGGTGATGGCGTCCCATGAAAATTTACAATATTACTTAAGAGACTGTCTACTATGCAGTTCAGGAAAGTTCTGCCACAGACTGACCTTAATTTCAGTTGTTTTGGAAACTTAATATCGGGTTTTTATTAGAGATTTTAGTTTTGCTACTGGTGATGGCAGAGAATATTCAAACAATTCTACTTTCAGGCAAAAGTAATAACATTACTTAAAGAATCTTTTTCAAAAAAAACGAGAATAGGAAGACTGCATACTGTCCAGTAACTCAAGTTTAGCTTTGAATTGCTTTTTTTCTCAATCGCACGGTATGGGCATGTTAGATAATACTACAGATTGATAGGAGATTATCTAGGCAAAAGAACTACTCGCGCGTAGATTATTGTTTCTGATGCAAATCAGCAGTGACTGTTATAAAATTTCTTTGGGAGCCGCTGATGTTTTCCAAACAATGAAACAGAGGGACTATAGAAATATCTGGTTATATAGAAAGAAAAGGCTGTAGGAATATTAAAACGTTTAATACATTTTGTTTTATAATATATAAGTTCCACAAAATGACAGTCAAGGCATTTTAGACTGTTTTTGATGACTGAACAGTTAGTCATAGCTATCGGCTCAAATATTCTGGTCGCGTCTACTGTAATAGTCTATACCCAAACAGAACTTGAAGTAGATATGACAATTTAAAGGTTGTTTACCCATCTTCTTAGACACTTCAAGATTTTTGCTATGAAGAGGATATCTCATCCATTACCAAGCTTCGACTACTATAACTAGCTAAAGATCATAATCGTAAATTAAAGATATATATACAATAGAGGCCCTGGAGGGTAACGAAGTAGTCAGTCAAAGTTAGTCAAAAAGTTTGTTTCCATTTAAAAACGTTAAATATCCTGATGCGCGAATTGCTAACTAGAGTTAAGCAAACTTGTATAGAGGATAACCTATCAGCAGAAACCAACTTTTGAGGAGTAGAGACTTAATCAAAAACTTTAATTTTGACATTTGAGCTATAAAATATGTCAACATGCTTTGTCATTATGCTGTTATATGAGCCAATTTGGCGCCTTGACCAAGCCAACCAAGTAGAAGAATGACAAAAATCTAATGCGATTAAAAAGGGCATTATTAGTATTTAATTGCATCCGATAGTACTCCAAAATAACTTTTACAAAAATTAAAAATATGAAATCATTTCTCAAGTGTTTCCAATAAACTTTAAGAACTTTCTTAATATTCCATTCTGCGAGATATCAAAAATTCTGTAAGTTACAATGAAAAACCTTGAAGTTAATTCGTTTAAAATGAGGTATTTCTCAATTACGATTTGTTATTATATTTGACCAAATCGATTATTCCTCAACTTTTGTAGTTCCGTAAATTGAAAATACAGGAATGCCGATATATGGGTCAAGCAAAAAGTTGTTTTAAAGGTGGACGCCTGGATGGTGCTATTATATAGAGATCCACACTTAAAATTCCTGCCCCCATCAATATTAAATTCCACTAATACTGAACCTGTACGTAAATGTATGTGTAAATATTTCCTTTGTTGTGGACCTAATACAGGAGTAATGTATGTACATTTGCTAGTTCGCCTACAGTGTAGATGCTATTCTTGTAGATGTAGACTTCGTTAAACTTTAAATGAGGTAAATGTCGGTTATTGTTCAATGTTCATTATATGAAATATTATCTTGTACCGTAGTGAATATATCTCTATTAATAATTGATTAAGAAAGAATGAACCAGGGTATTACTAGGATTTAGTTGTTATCCACGAGACTAGTTTCTCTGTAGCAAGAACTTCTTAACTGTGATTATTACTTACCAGGCTTCTTTCAGACGGGAGACTAGACTGAAATTAACTGTGGATAATATATAGTGATTTCAGACAGTAGATACCTTACTTTCAGTTTATTTTAGCGTTTCTGTCGCTTCGAAGCAAGATTGTTGCTGGGAGACTGCAGGTTGAAGTTGTCTGTGTGAGCTTCAGACGTGAGCCTATACTATTCGCGCGTGACAAATTCAGTTACCGCTACTCTCTCATTAGATGAAATAAATTTATTTTCTCACATTTCTTGCATTCTGTTTATTTTCAGGCTTTTCTCACTCTACAGCTGTTAAATGAGAATCCAAAGCACCCCTTTGTTATTCCTGTCACTATGCGATTCAATAAACACTCAAAATTCTTTTCTTCCTTATGTCTTTCCAACGTCATAATAAAGGCTCACCAACACTTCCTTCATGTTTCACAATTATACTAATAAAATCTTTTATTTTTTTTGTTGAATTGTAAAATATCAATAAAGTTAGTTTCTAGCCGCTGTATTTTTCCTGAAATAAACCCCAAAAGTTTTGAATTTTGGAAGTTTTGGTGTACTGATATCAAGCAGTTTGTTCATCAAGCAGGTTATGTAAGGACTCCTTCCTTAGAAGCAGGTGCTTAATACGACAATAGAATTCAAATAATTTAGATGAAATTACAGACGGAGAAAGGCCATATAAATATTACTTTTTACCTCTTTGACCTTTTGGAGCAGAATGAGAAGAAAGATCTGATTATTCTTTTTACTAGTATTAATGCCAAAAAGACATTTACTTTCTTTTTGTCTTTTCTCAAACTTGTTTTCTTTTTTGTTTCTATTTTCTTCTTTTACAAGTTAGGTAACCCTATTCTTGTTCTTTACCTTTTGTTTTTGAGATGGTCTTTTACCATGGATGGCTCTTTGGTAATCAGAATGCTATAATTCTTGGATTAAAATACGGAATAAGAGAATAGTGAATTACTGTTTATAAACTTTTTGATTGTACGATATCAACAGAATACTGTGTGTATTCCTTAAACTAAAACGAAACATTGAGTCGAATTTGAGCATTTGCGTTGTTCCTATAATCAGGTAACAAGTTATGATTTGGTACCGACAAGTATTGTTACATATTGACTTCTTGTTAGTTTCTGTCAGACTAACTACTACCATCAATAGCTTGGTCACGGGACACAGTGATTTTGTCATATTGAAAATTAAAAACGGTAGTCATATCGCTTTTGTTAATGACATCCATTTTTGTTTGTGTCACACAGAAAAATAATATGAAAATCATAGACATATCCGTTACAATAGAATGGAATGAAAATCAGATCAGTATCAATCTGAAGTGAGGAAGATAACGACTCAGTTCTAAACACTTTTGACCTATTTGAGTGTTTTTCCCAATATAAAACAAAATTACCTACATATTACAATAGGACGTTACGGTTTCTCAAGGTCTTAGGCAGGAGTGCTGTTTTTGGTATCCAAACAACTTAAAATAGAAACCAGCGATTGAGAAAATGTTCTAGATGTTCTTAGAAGTGAAAATGCTTTTTTTATCCTGTGGAAAGCTTGTCTTGATCTGCATAAAAGGATTTCTGTCTGCCAGTGACAAAAAGTACATCTTTGAGCATTTATCAGTCATAAGTGGGATCGATATTACGTTCATATGAATAAGCGTGTTTGTCAAGATTTCCAATAGGTACATGTCGCCTACGACTTTTTTTCCAATTATAGGTGCATCTCCTACAAAATAATCTCCGACGAAATTGAGAGGCTGTCTTCTGTAAACTCCAGGAGAAATCAAACAGCTCTTTAGAAAGTTACCATATCAAGCTGGGAATGCATTCGACTCCAAAATAAAGTAAGAGACACAAACATTTTGGTGTACAGCATCCCTGTCTTGCAAAGTTCTATTGTTACTTCTTCTAAAAACAGACTTACGAAAAGATCAACATCATGATATGTAAAAATATAGAAAAAATGAACTAAATTGGAATAAAAAATACACAAGAAAGTTTGTCAGAGGCAAAAGTTGCACGAAGACAATTCTGCAATTGCCTTGAATTTACTGCAAAATTTTAGGATGTTACACTACAATTGGGCAAAACACAACGCCGAATTAGAGCGGTGGGATGTTATCAATAGTTCATCTTCTAGACTGTACACATTCTTTTGATTTTGTATGACCAGTTTCGGTACCTCCAATGAAAAAATATAGGACGATTGCAGACCAATCAAGGATGGTATACTACTCGGACGACACAGTAAAGTTTAGGAATGTGCCAAGTACCACGTGTATAACCAGCGACATGAAAGTTCCCTAAATACCATAATAGAGGGGACAGTGCCAAAAACGATTTTTTGACTACGCCTTTCAGCATTTATTTATTCTCGTAAAGCCTGTTGCTAAATCGTCTCATCCCAAGGTGAAGGCGTAGTG
>VTPC01000746.1:60783-83429 GCA_011009095.1 Ignelater luminosus | reverse complement strand
GTTAGTCTGTCGTTAATCTTGTCATCTTATTTCTGTGAAAACTCATTACTAGATTGAGTTTGCTTTTCAGTTTCTGATGAGTTGGTGGCATCCCCTGAAAAAAGATTTTCTCTTTCTTGCAAACTAATTCTATACAAAACTTTCATTAGCTTCGAATTAACATTCTGTCACTCGAGTGAGAAGGTTGAAAAACCCAAAGTTTGTCAAACATTTACAATTAGTAGTTTGCAGTTTTCACACTTTGAATGTTTGAAATTTGTGCAGACTCGCATTATTTATTTGACTTTTACTTTTAAGACATTGACATTGAGTAAATTTCAGGTTTGTAGTTATTTATAGACTGGTTATATTCTGAAATTCAATACCCTAGGATCTAGATAATCTCGATGTTTATGACTCGCATGCAAGAATATTCTGCGCAAAAATCCTCAACATAATGATACCTATAATAAAATTAAAATTACATTTAAACTGGCTGTTTATAAAATGAATCATAAAGAAATTGCAAAAAGTTTATTGACGCTGTTTTTCTTTAATTAATTGAATATCCATGTAACACTTAACCGATATAACAATAATTCCACAGTGATCTATTGTTTATTTTTCGATATTCCAACTTCTTAACCTGTGTACCCAATACGCTGAGTTATTTAGAATGATTTATAACTTATAGTAGTACGGCTATGATTATACTGAAACTTTTCACTTTACTTACTACTCCAAACACAATTTCTTTTTATGTGATAAAACGATAATAAAGGAAACATATTTATTGAACTTCGCAATTTAATATTTAGATAATCTCTTTTTATAGATAAAACCTGATAACATATTTTATATTATTTGTTTTAGGCAGCATGGATATTATTAATAATCTAAAGATAATAAAATTAATATTATAGAATTACTCAAAAGCCACAAAATCATTCTAGGTTATCATTTAATGAACATCAAAAGTAAAAATGACTAGTGATGAAACTGTAAGTGTTGAAGGGGAAATCACAAGTGACACTGAAAGTAGCAACAAATATCTAAATAATAATAATAATAACAATAATAACTGTGGTGAAAAAAATCGTCAGTGTGATTGTGATCGAAACTATTCCATAAATCAAGAAAATCAATGTGCTAAAACCTCAAACTTGCATATGGAAAGTTCAGAGGAAATTATAAATGAAATTTTGTGTCATATATTCGACGATGCTGTAAAACAATGTTCTCGCTTTGAAGGGAAACAACTAGAAAACTTCCAGGAAACGTTTGATAACACGGAAAACGTAAGCGAAATCGACCAAGAAAATAAGAAGAGAAAAGTTTTACATAGAACGACACATATATTCCTGGATAGCGATTCCAGTTTTCAAGAAGATGATGACACGGACGTTTTTGACAGTAAAAGAGATTCATTGTATTCCTTGGAGGAGCACGACGAAGACCCAGATATATTCGAGGAAGTTAATAAAAAAAATAAAATCGAACGCAAGGCCGCTCAAGCAATTAACAATAAATTAATAAATCGGAGTAAATCGGATATTCCAATTAGGGATAAAAATGCCAAGAGCTCAATATTTGGTTCAGTGTTTAAGAAAAAATCTAAAAAAGATGCTGATGGGGTGGATTATGTAATATCCGATACGAAAAATAGCAAAAAGCAATTTCAAGAGATTAATCCTAAGAAGCATTCAAATAGAGCGTTTGACAATTCATCACCCGTAAATATTAAGGAAAATAAAACGAATCTTTCTAGAACACCATCTTTACGGAAAAAGTTGACAAATTTTCTTAACAAAGACGCTCCTAATTTATTGAAAAGGTCGTTTAGTTTTAAAGATTTAAGCAAACGGCGCGAAAAAGAAAAATCCCGTGAAAAATTATCGGAAATGAAAAATCTTGAATGGGCGTCCTCCTTACAATCGTTAGTAGAAACGGACATTGGTATAAGCTATAATGATTTAAGTTTTATAAATTACGATGTTCAAAATGAAATAACTTATAAAAAGGTCAGAATGAAGACGGCACCCGCTAGAATCTTGCAACGAGCGCAGAGTTTACACGAAAATGTAAGTAAACTAGGGCATAATTAAAACGTTATTCGGATGTTTAGAATCTTGTAATAAAACCATTGAAAAAAAACAATGGCCAGGTCATCAAAATCTAGACAATAGCTTTGATATATTTTCCTCTCCATATAAGTCGGATAAAGAGAGAAAGAGATTTGTGTGCGTATATTATACACGTGAGTGAATGTATGTGCTTTATTGTTATTTTGCCTCACAATAGAAAAATAAAAGTAATACGACTTGAGTTGAGTGTTTTTCCTTTTTGTGAGCTTTGAGTATCTTCTTAAATCCGAGACAAATATTGCAAGAAAATAATCAACAGTAAAAAGGCCGGTAGAATAAGCAAACCTATTCTCTTCCATGTATTGAATCCACTAATTTTGTTTGCAGGGCTCGTCGCCAATTAATCGCAAACCTAATCTATCACGCGGGACTTCATTTCCCAGGCATTATCAGTCAGTTACAGGTAAGCAAATATTTAGAGATTTTAAAACTATGTAGGTAAATTCAACAGTAGAATCTTCTTTTAGTTTTGTTTCATCCTATTTCAACGAATCAATATTTGATAAAGCTTTATTTTCTGAGAATGTCATGATGCTACTTTATTAAATTCATATAACTTGTTCAAAATAAATGTTTGTATATAGAATCTTTAAGTATAAAACTTTACAAGAGTATTCAAGTTAAAAAAGATTGCTAAAAATTCAATTTTGAAAGTTTTTGTATGGATTTTTAAAAGCATATTTACGTGACATCGGTTCATTCAGGTATCAGCAGAATGTAGATCTTTAAACTTTAAAAAACGCAAAACTTGCAAAAAATTCTTGTCATATTATTTTGGGAAACAATAACGAATGTTTCTGACAGTAACCTAATAATATTTTATTTTCCCATTTTGAAATGGTTTTTAAACCGCAATTTTAATTTATGGGCATGTAAACATTGTTTTTTGCGGTTTTATTGTAAGCTATGATGGTAGCATTTTTTCCCAATACAAAAACAATTTTTGAATACTGTTTTGCTGACGCTTTGTAACATTTGAAATACCTAGTAGGCTATAAAAACTGCGTTTAAATATCTTTTGAATAATTAAATTCAGATTCACGATTCTATATCCTGAAACTTTTATTTGTGGTCTTCAAAAAGACCGATGGCCACCACTACTGACCTTCTTTTTATTTTCGGGTTTCATAAAGCCAAACGCTCAATGACAATCAAGTAGTTTGGATAGGTGTTTACTCTTCATGACATTGCATCAGTAGCATCAAGATGCTTAACCACTGAAAATTCTGATATTTCTCCTGTTCAATTTCAACAACTAATTTGCACTCGCCTTTTATTAGAAAGTCTTTCTAGAACACAATAATAGTTCTAGTAGTTTATGTAAAAACGGTTCAAAGCATTTACCTCTTGCGTTTGTAACTCAGATCAGTTTTATCTAGTCCGTCAGACATAGATATGTACCTCTAACTAATAATGAATACAAAAGTTCTACATTCTCTGATTTCTGATTAATCTGAGAATAACATAAGACTGTTTGAAGTTAGCGACTATAAAAACTGAGTTTAAGACTTTTTTGTTGGTATGCTAGTAGAAAATGACTTGATAAATATAAATAAAATGAATGATAGTCGAATACTAATATAATTACATGAAGATTTTATGACTTTGTGGTTTATGCAAAGCTTTACCAATCCGTACCTCCATCAAAATATGCCGCATCCCATTTGGGACTACTGTTAGATATTTGATGATTTTGTCTCAAGGCATAAGTTCTGATCTTGCAGCTTTTTCTCAATAGTATCAATCACAGGAAAATATTCATGTATGCGATATCTAGTAATCTAGTAGAAAGGAGGGCCTGTCTTGAAACTTTGAGCACGAGCTTTGAGCACATTAGTATGAAGGTATAAGAAAGTGTATTTAACACAATGGAAATTTCTTTACCTTTATAAACAATATTTAATAAAAACACCCGTTTTGCTTAAAAACCTTTTTTTGGCATAACTAGATAATAACTTCATACTTAAATTATGCCATGAAATAACGAACAAAGAAAATTGTAGACCATATACGAGACAAGATTTTTTGTACCTATCTTTTTGACAAAAACTTAAGCAGGCGTTTGCTTGTAGCGCCAAATTAAAAAGAACGGCAAAATGATAAATTCTAATTGCTTATATTAATATTTTTTATTTCTACTGAATTTTAATTACTCTCTTGTCAACTACCAGGGCCCAAGTTTTTTCCACATTTGGCAAGAAAGAAATTTAACTTTTAAAGTTTCTAATCCTAGTACCATACAGACGGCACAAAGAAATTTTGCCTACGCCACGGCAAAGTTCAGCGGGGATTTACAGCATTCTATCACAGAAGATCGTTGTTCGTTAAAACCACTGTGTTTTTAAAATACATGGTTTCAAAAGAAATCAGTCAAAAAAGTTTCTTTTTTTTTCAACTTTGACCTAGATCGCCTGGTACTCCAATGTCTCAGTTTGTTCTTGCCTAGATTCTTTCAATATTTGTATTCTGTCCTTGTCATTTCCAAAATGACCGGATAAGTTTGAGATTAACACAGAGATTAATTACTGAGTACTATTCTATGGATGTTACAAATCTTTAGAGGTTGGGAAAGATGTAAAAGAGCTCAATTTCAATCAAATAGTCCCTGATCATAAATACTTTTCCTCATTGGAATTGTATATTCTCGGCAACATTTTGTCTGTGGTACATATGTATGTCAGGATTTTGTTTATTCTGTTTTGATTTTAAAAATACCTTTTTGATAACTTGATTAGCGTTTTAGATTTTAATTCCGAATAGCTACAGTAAACGGAAATTTAAGAAAAACGGCTAAAAGATTGGAAGAGTAAAGGTCGGTAAACCAGTATGTGGGTTTGATACTCATGCGATTTCCGATTTTTCTGTATGTATAATTTGGTAATGTATTTACTTAATTACACTAAGTATTGTTTTATACTCTTTTGCAAAAAACCTTATCGGCATCTATGTACATTTAATCAATGTCTTCGTGAGATATACAAGTCTCGTAGTCTTCAGTTTAACTTTTTGGCTCTTTTCATCTATCGGTCTCTTGTTTCCAGCTACTCTTGGTAGTATTTTTTTCGGGTCTAGTCTCATCATCTTACAATGTCTTTCATTTTGCACTAGTACTTATTTTTTAATTTCTTTCCTGTAATGCATCGAAGAACCTTCATTTTAGTAATTCTTGTAATGCATTTGACTGCATTATCTTTGACTCGCGTTTCAATACGGTACAAATGGTTTTATAGCTAGTTTTATCTTTTTTTCCGGTTTCTCGAAGAATCTTTGGTCCGCATACATTATTCGTCCATTTATTATATAATTTGTCCCCGATGACTTCTGATCTTTGAGTTGGAATGTCTTTTTTATGGTCGATCCACTCTATATTTTGCTTGCCTCAATAAGTCGATTACTTAGTTATAAAGGGTGATAATAAATAACACCAACAAACTGACAGGGAAAATTCTTGGTGAGGAGATTAATATTTCTTCAAACCGAATCTATGGTCGATTTTGTCATAGTTACGAAAACTTTAAAGTTGCGTGCAAATATGTTGACTTTTTTCGTTGTTTGTCAGAATATCAAAAACCCCTACTAGGGAAAGTTGTAGGAAAATTCCTTCTGCGTATTTTAACACTACTTCCAATTATACTGAGTTTACTTAGTAGCTGAAACACGTCGAATTCTTCTTTTTTTAATTTTATGTATCTATAGAGTACACTCTGTATATTCGGATGTCAGTTTAAAACATCCAGATGGCAATTCCCTGTAACTTTTTGATATTTTGACAAATAAAAACGGCACACTCATAAGTGAACATTTTTTTTATTTGAAAAATTACTTGCTTAGTCATCAGAAATTTACTCTATCAGTTTATCGGTGTATTTTATTAACACCCTGTATATCCTATGGCATCGTTGTACAATTGGTTTAAGTATTGGATCCACTCTTGATTGTCTATTGAGTTGACCTGGATGTATTCATTAATTACATTTTTGATACAAGCTTTCCATGTTTTTTTCATTGTGAATTTTTTCTAGAAATCTGTCAGTATGGGACCAGGACGTTTGGGCCCGAAATATTTATTTTTATTTTATTTTAATTTTGAGGTTACTAGGTTGGATTCAGGATTATTATAAGGCGTTGGTATCATTCTATTGTCTTATATCTTACTTCAAAATCAAAGAAACTAAAACGTTCTCGCGCCCAAACGGGCGGCGCACAAATGTCCTCGCATCCAAACGTTTTAATCTTAGTAGTTGATACGTCATAAGAGGTAGAGATATAAGACGATACAGACTCGCGTTTTCCTTACAAATGTATGTTACACCATTTTTAAAGAGAAATAACTACCTTGTTTTTGAGATCTACGAATAACTACTCTTGTGTCTTTTCGATTTTTGTTTGACAAAAATATTTGTTTTTGATCTTGCGATATTAAAGTTGGCATACTTTGCTGAGAAATGTATATTACACCGCCGAAAAGAAACCTAGTTACATTGTTTTTGAAATACATAAACAATCTGAGAACAAAAATCGCTTGCTGTTGTGTTTTCTGCATGAGATGCGTCGTTTTAGAGTAAAGTAGAATCTTCCACTCATACAAAAGTCTAATTCAAGATTTTTTGTCTTTCTAATCTCTCCGCAAAAACGTGCAAATTTCAAGCAAAGCTTCCTGCATGTACAGTAATACCCCGAACTTACGCGATAGGTGGGACCGAGCGATAACCGCGTAAGTTGAATTCGCGTAAGGTGGGGTACAATTTTGCATATAAATACATACAAATTATGTTTAATCGGGACCGGAGACTAAAGAAAACAATGATTTAGAAGAAAAATGTGTAATAAAACCTTAGATAATACAACAAATTATATTATTATAAATTGCATAAACATAAACCGAAGTTATTTTGACGTAGAAGGCTTCATAAAATCTAACAAAGTCGTCTGACGGATCAAAGATTTTTTTCTTCTCACGCAAAATTTCCTCGTTGGAGTCTATGTTTTCCAAAATCTGTAACCTTTTTTCAATTGAACTGAGGCCTTCTGTCAACAAAATACGAATCGACGAGAAGATTTAAAAACCGCGTAACTACGAATTCGCGTAATCGGGGTTGTGTAAGTCGGAGTATTACTGTACTCTATGGGATCTGCTATTGGTGAATATTCAATGCCATAATATAAGAAAATGCACCGTGCAAGATTTCGGTAGGATTTTATTTCGGAGAAAAAAAACGAAATTTTCAGTGAAACTTTCTTTTTTCAGTATTTCTAGCTACAAATTGTTGTCCTGTAAAGGTACGATTCAATTTGAGATATTTTTGAAAAGTTTATTTAACCATATACTACCTTCATGTATGACTTTGTCTAAAAACAAAAGTCTCTCCAAGATAGTTTCCTAGAACTTCTTCAGAGTATCTGAGTACTAGAGTAATATCAGGATTCCGGACAAGTTTAATGTCTATCATAGAGAAGTAGATATTACTGAGCATTTCTGTGTGGGCACATTTTTTTACGTAACCAAAATCCTAAGGATCTGAAAAGATAAAATCGCAAAATAGCATTTATTTGATTTAGATTTTAGTATCAAAATTGAGTATGAGATATAGAGATATTACTCAAACATAAAAATACAAGATTGTAATTCAAAATTGTGTATTCTGTATTTTGGTCCTTGGTTCAAACATGAGATAAGAGATATATGCTGGATCTTTAAAAAAGTTAGTTTGATTCATGACCCCATCAACGAATATTTTGACAGGACAAAATACCTCCCAAAACTTGTGCTATGAGTGGTACCGTTCTCATACAACTTTTTCATTGTTATTCTTTGCTGAATCAACCTCAATAATAGCGTTTGTTTGGTATCTGACAGATTCAATAGCACAAGAAGATTAAAGTCTGCACACTATATTTTTGCCTTATTAAGCCAGTTGTTTCGAGATATTTCTAGAAGAAATCTCAACTTTTTTATGGTTTGTGAAAGGATCATTTGATCAAATAATAACTAATAAGAAGCAACAACTTAACCTTCTAGCTATAAAAAGGTGTTTGAGGAAGTGTTACAAGGAATACTATAAGTAAGCAAATAAAAATGGTAATCTGCGTATTAAAACGTTGGTTGTTTTCCTTTTACGAATTTATCTCGTCGTGATTCACTCCAAGTTACTATCTTTTTTTAATTTTATCGTGTACAATAAAATTTGATTCCCAGAGATAACTAAATTGGTTGTAAAACATCTGGTTATTTTTAGGTGTATTGGTTTGTTACGCTCATGGCTAAATCCATTAAAATGTAGAATTATTGTAAAGATATTCTGATCTTTCTTATCACATAGGGGAAAATAAGTATCATTTCTCTCAGATTTAGTGATTTTTAATTACTGGCGTAAAAATGTAACTTTGCATAAATTACAAGCGATAAAGAGAAGTTAATTTTAGAACTGATATCTTATTTGCAGTTACCTTAATCGTCTTGATCATTGTTTGATCACAAAATTTCCCTATGTTTATATATTTTTTATAATCTCTACAGATAACATTTTTAGCAGAATTCCTATTATGATTAATTCTTGGATATTTCCATTTTTTACTCGACCATTTTGGCTATTGCATTAAACGTAGTTCGAATGAAATTACAATAACGTGTTTTACTTATTAGTTGTCTCTTGGGACTGGGCTTACTAGAAACTATGTTCGATGAATATTGATAATTGTTGCTCATTAAGTGTATTCACAGAAGTTCGAAGAATGTATGAATACTTGTACACAGGAAATGATTGTCTAAGGTACACTTTATAGGCTTGTAACTGTTGGTTTTTCTACAGCCTTACTAGAAATGCTTTAACGCCTGCGTACACATTTCAAAAGTTTCGGAAATTCATTCAAAATAATAAATAAATAATAAACTGCTAAATATACTCTGTGTCACCCGGTATACCAGTGAATTAATCATTCAAAATTACATTTCCCACAGAGACAATTATATTATTTTGTTTTAAGTAGGTAAGCTAAAAACTACGTGCGTTTTGTCTGTATACAAAACCATCATATTTTATTTTAATTGTCATTACGAATAATTGAGTCTCTGTAGGGTATATTAAAATACTACAGAAAGATTCTCACGTGAATAATTATGTAAACAGTATTTTTTTAATTGCATCACGAATTTATATTTAAAATTCAAATTTATACTGCTTTTGCAAAGGTGTGGTTATAATGAAAGTAAAACAGAAAAAAACTGAAGTACTGAAAGTCTTCCCTCTTGCAAAGAAACGTGGAATTGAAAATTAAGTGCACTTTAATCAGTTTTGTATGACAAAGAGGTTTAAAATTATGTTGCGCTCTACTGAAAGCTTTTTAGTTTTTCTTCACTTTTTCAGAAAACTGAAAGAGAATCTAGAAAATGACTTTTTAATTACGCGAAGAAACAAATTTTGGAAATATTACGAAAAAAACCTTAAATCTTTTGTTTCAATTTAATTTTACCGTCCTTACACCTGGTAACATTAATTAATTAATTTTGCCGAATCGCGCTATGCCTGCGGTAACTCTTGGTATAGCCCTCACCATAAGAGTCAAATATTCGAGAGCGCCAGGTATTTCCCGCAATTGTGAGAGTTACACGCCAGACCTCAGCATTAATCACCCAAAAACAGCGGCGCTAGAAGGGATGGAGGGAAAAGGACACTCTCCCCCCTAGGTTTCAAGGATATTTTTGGAGAAATGCGGAATCGGTTAACAGAATCACATGTGTAGGTCACTAAAGCACATTTATTGCAAAATATTTGTTTCTGTACCTCAAAGGGTGTCCATTTCAGAGCCGTATTTCCACAGTTTTCAGATTTTCGCGTTTTCGACCTAGAAGATGACCATGCAAAAAAAAGTGCATAGAACCTTCTTTGTCTCCCATTCCACGGCGCACCAAAGTATTATAACTACGTGTCCATAGGACTTTGGATAACCACCCCAAGAAGGTACAGAGGAAGGCAAATTAAGTTTTCTTGTTCTAATCGACCCGAAGAGACGAGGGAACGCCACTGGTACACACATAAGCTTTTTGTTTGATGATACTCTTTAATTTAGAAAAAATCCCAGCTTGATCGGACCATAATCAACCGAGTTACAAACTTTTTAAGTGGACATCTTAGCAAGCCATGGAAAAAAAGTGCGGAGTTAATCAAATTGAGTCGGGTTTTCTCGAGTAGGTGGATAAGTACTCCCAGAACATAATTCTCGAATATTATGTTGGATTTCTTAATTTTTCACCGGACTTTCTCTCTTATTCTGCTATAGCGCTTGCGAAGCTGCGTCGATTAGTGAGAACCAGACTCCGGTAGCTCTTATAGTTTTTTAGTTACAAGCCCTTTTTCATTCAACCTGCTGCGCCCTCTAGTGGCCGAATCGTAAGAAGTACGAAATCGGTTCGAGCAGGATCAGATGAAGATGAAGACACTCAGTCGGTGTACTAAATGTCGTTTCGATAATTTGCGAAACCTCCACTTCGATGCCCCTCACGAACGCCAATTGGCTCAAATCTAAAACTACCTGAGGCGAAACATTCTTTGGAGACTTTCAACAACAGCGATCCTAGTTGATTTTGCCCATTTTCGGCGCTAGCCGAAAAACATTATGTTCCACTTATCCTCCAGGTCTGGTCAAACTCGGTCTACCCGTTCTCGAGTTATTTCGAGCTTTCGTTTTCAAAAAGTGCTTTCTTCCTATTGGGTGATTAATGAAAAGTTGCTAGGAGCCAACTCGCCTCGGACCGGCCGTGGCTGTATGTGTAGTCTCGTCCAAATAGTAGTGTCATAAAAATACTAAATTATTTTATATTTATTGTGAGTAACGTATTTGGGCTTTATTTACGTAAGAAGTGACATCAGAGAGCATCAAGAAGAAGTTTGTCAAAGTTGGATTGTTTGTTTTATCTAGTTGTATTGTTCTTATTAATAGTATTGGTAACTTTTTTACATTTGAATATTTGAATAATCAATTAACACCAATTGGACGTTTCATCGACTTGGAAATAGAATAAATTATTACCTATTAATGTCAAATTTGGTCTAAAGATATACTTGACCCACAACTTTTTAATATTAATTGTTAAAAGGATAGACTTTTACACAAACAAAATAGTTAAATCTTTATATCAGTATTACCGACAAATGGTAAACAAAGTAGAGGTAAAATTATATTTACAATACTTAATGATATGACAGTAGATACACATTAAAAATGTTAGAGTTTATTACTTATAATTAGTATAGTACTGTATACAAGCCGCTCATTACTTTTACTAACTGTAGCGGAAAAAAGATGTGAGAACCGTTTTTTCAGAACGCGTTTTGTTTTTTACATTAGAGTATGATATACATACTTAAGTGGTATTGTTTGATAATTGTTTCTGATCGTTCAGGAATTACATTTGTAGATTTCCTGTTAAGAAGAAACACAACTGGATAAAACGTACGTGCAGTACTCGAATCTAAAAATTAAAATCTAAAGACTTTTAGAAAGAAAAAGGTTTATAAAAGTTTAAAAATGTTAATGTATTTAAGAAAATATTAGATATTTAAATACTAAGAAAAATAAATAGTTGCTTGCACCGGTCTAACTTAGTGGCAGCCTTGGATGTGTGCTGCTTATGGAAACACTCAAATTTAATTTTTCTATTTCAATGCCAAGAAGCAGAAATTTCAACAGTAATAAAAAACTCTTCTGTAGTAATTTCAACATTGCACAAACGATTTTAATAACTTTGATATTGTACACAATAGCGAGTAGTCAATCTACAATAAAAAGATAATAAGAACTATAGACGATAAAAACATTTATAAGATTAATTAACTCATATTTATATATTTTATCATCAATCAACCAATGATCCCGTAGAGAAATACAACATCAGCAAAAAACATGATAACATTGTAACGGTTAGAGATGAGTTTTATAATGCTGTAAATAATAGGTTTATAAAGAAAGAGGAAACTAATATAAAATTCAGTAGATGCTATGAAATGTTCAACAAGTGTTTAATTTTTACCTGAAAAGGAATAATACATGAAGATTTATTGCAAGTTTGGCAATAAAACAACATTATAATACACCTGTGTGAAAGTGCGTTGGGAAGTTGCAAGATTCTGGAGACTAAAGATTCATCCATATCAAGAACAACATCAGATCGTCGAATTCACGAGTATTTTCATGATAAAAGATTAATAAAATTGTTGCATACGAACAACCATTGTTAAAGTCACCCTAGGATGATAGATGGTATTGCTTAAAAAGGTTACATGAGATTACATCATTGTATATTTCCTGTGTGTTTTCGTAAAAGCAAAAGATAAGTTATGTAAACAAACAATTACAGTTAATTGTGCAGATTGCCAATAAACAAAAGCTGATACATTAAAAAACAATGTAAACTAACTTATAATTTTTAGAAAAACTTTAGTTTTCTAAAAAATGTATTCTTAAGAAAAACTGAAAAGTAACATACAGTTAATTATATCAAAAAGGAATGAAGAGCAAATACTTACAAATTCAAGTTAAGTAGTATATTCTGTGGAGACGAATTCCAAAATTCGATAGTGGTAGGCAGCCCTCTGAAACGTCAAATCTCGAAGTTATCGCAGAAACATCATATGATTAGTATCAATCTTTCATTTGAACTAACTATTCTAACTGACCAACGCCATAGTTGAATGTTCGGGAATATTAAAAAAATAATTAGGAGCATTCAGGGACGCTCAGCGGCTGAGATACTAACTAAACAGGTTTTTTGAATGGATAAACTGACATAACAGTTAGAAAGAAAGCTGTGAAGAATTTTACTGAGCATGTTCAGCGTCTAAATCGTAGGCTGAGCTTGTCATCGCTGTCAAAGGTGGTGCTAGGGGCGGTTTTCCAATCTAAAATTATTTCAGCCTCCAATAAATAGTGCAATGTACACTATACGCAGAGAATTCTTCTCTGCAAAAACCGAGCATGCGATACAAAATCTCTGCGGAACTAAGCGGCTGAGCGTGCCTGAAAGCGCCAGTTGTATACCATACTATAACTAAAACGCCAAATAAACTACTTTGCTTATTTTGATCTTTTCTGCCTAAATTTTTTTTGAAGGAGTTTATTTGCTTATTATTCTTGTTGTTTTCTTCTTCTTTATGAATGAGGTAGTTAAAAACTGAACTGAGTACTACTCAGCTAATTCAAGAAAAGTTATTTATTCAGAAACCTTTTGCCAAGTTGAAGTACTGCTTGTACTGGACAAAGCAAACTTGTAGTAACTAAGTTCAAAAAGTTCTTGATTTATAGTGGAAAGATAAGGCAATATAGTTATGAAACTGTGTATTTATTCTTGACATTGCTCATTTGGGCTTTGTGCAGAGAAATAAGGTTGTATACATGGAAATGTTTAAAAAATCCGCGTTGCAGAAATCCTGATTTATAGCTTTATATGTGACAGTGATTTTTCAATGTGTCTCTAAAACGTCTTTACGTACAAAAGCTACCATATATTCTGGAGATCAAAATAGTACAATTTAGCCAAGCTTACCTCTAACAAAAAATACTTTGTGGCGGCGCTATCTAACACTATCAAATGTTCAAAATAAACATCGTTTACGTGCTTAGAAAAATTAATGCGACGCAAAAAATTGTACTACATGCATCATTACTAATAATATTTTGTCAGTGATTCCTAACCATCCGTTAATCTTGAATTCATGTTGATAATGAATTGCCCTGTTGCATGCAGATTTTTATCAGTATACGCATGTTGGTTGTTGTTCAAATCTGTTTCTATCAAAACTCACAGGTTTTGGGCTTTCTGCTCGTTGTGGAACCGGCGCACACTGGTCGGAAATGACGAAAAACCGGTCAAAACTAAATAACTCTCAGAATTGCTTAAATATTTTGTATATGAGGTGTTAATGGCGTCACTGCTATCCAAAGTGATGTAGAAAATGAAAATTATTTTATCCATTTATTTGTTTTATCGACGAAATTTAAAAAAATTCGTATCTGAATTCGTAGATTCCGTCTGTCTGTTGGTCTGTTGCCATGTTACCGTAACTTAACAGGACATGTTATACATGAAATCAGCTTAGAACTTTCTCCTAATTACAGATACATAATCAATATTTCTATATCTCTAATAGTTTTCGAGATAATCGAGATCGAAGATGGCGATTTTTTAGCATAGTCCGTCTGTTGGTCTGTTGTCATGTTGCCGTAACTTTACAGGACATGTTGTATATGAAATCAACTTAGAATGTTCTCCTGATTACAGATACATAATCGGTATTTCAATATTTCGAATAGTTTTCGAGATAATCGAGATCGAAAATGGCGATTTTTAAGCATAGTCCGTCTGTTGGTCTGTTGTCATGTTGCCGTAACTCTACAGGACATGTTGTATATAAAATCAACTTAGAATGTTTTCCTAATTACAAATACGTAATCGGTATTTCGATATCTCGAATACTTTTCAAGATAATTAAGATCGAATTTCTTTCCTTATTTATTTATCTTCCTGCTATCTGTTGTATATTTTTAAGACGAATATTATGTCGCTTTTCTGAACAAAATACCAAATATAATATTCATACTGACACCATTTTTAATTGTTTTTCAATAAGAAAGTGACTGAGTTTCAGATTTGTTAAAAAGAATCGTTTGTTTGCGGGTGTATAGTTTAAACATGGCAATCTGATGTTCGAGTAAATCTGTAACTTAGTCGTTTTCAACAAATTCCTTACTGAATTTCGAAGTCTGTCTGTCCGTCCGTCCGTCCGCATTTTTTAAATTTTGAAATTTTGACTTCAGATTTGGATTCTACATCAAAAACTACAAACAATGTGCTGTCTTCGTTTTTTTGGCCGCCAAAATTTAAAAAATTTTTAAAATTTTTGTTTACTTTAGAATCGTATTTTACATCAAAAAATGAAGAGAAACGTATACTTTTATCTTTTTGATATCACCTCGGGAACATGGTCAAAATAACCGCCAAAATTTGAAAAAAGTAACAAAACGGAATTCGTTGTGGTTATGCTTTGCATTCCCAGATGTTTTATTCTAAATTTAGCTTACCGATACCAAAGTATCGGGCTTTAATTTTGACTAATAAAGTTTATTTTTGAACATTTGGTCAGTGGCGTACCTATGGGGAGACGGGAGTCGGCGGGGGCGGTCCGCCCCTGGCTTCAATTTAGCACGTAAAAATTGTTGTTTATACCTTTACTATTTTTTCGAGAAAAAAAACAAATGCCTTCCACATTAACTACAAGTTTAAGACTCGAAAAGCATAATAAATTGAATATATACAGAATATTTGAACAATAGATAAATTTAAATGCATTTCTGCTTGTTCTTTTTATCGATTACTAAAAGACCCGCAAATTTCCGCAGCTGATTTTTACTTCTTTAAAAAATATAAACTTTTTCTCATATTACAACATAAATTCTCATGGGACCACAGGGTATAACATTTTCAAATTTCAAGATGAATAAAGAAAACTCGAACATTGTTCAGCTAACTATAAACATTAAATTTTTCACTGAAATCATACTAAAGAATTGCATTACTATGATATTGAAAGACTATTTCGTGAGTACAGTATACAATTTTGACGCTTTTTTAATTTAGCAAGATACACACCTATTATTTATAACACAATGTATTGTAATATGCATAAATTAATTACGAATACTAATTTTTGAATGTGTAGTTGTAAATATAAATATATTTAAATTTCATTCTGAGTAGATTTATTTTTTAGAGTTTTGGCCGCTTTTTACTGGTTTCCGACCACAGTGCGGCGGAAGCCCAAGGGTAGATCGGGATCAAGAGATCGTATAATGTTTTGATGATATACTATTCTAAAATTATCATGCGTTTACGAAAACGTTTCTCAACAGCGATAAAGTTTGATGGCTTGGTAAGCTACGATTTGGAAACTTTTCATTGTGTACCCTAACACATTCACAAGCATCATGTTTGTTATTTTGCTGCCTAAACAGGAAATAAATAAGAATATCTGTCTGTTTAGAAAGTTTTAAAAGTATTGATCAAACAGTTAAAAAGGTATGAAGTCGAAGAACTTTTTTCCAGTACATATTCACATCTCAAACTTAATTTCCATTGCTAAAAGCAATCTTCTGTTAAGATAGAAATTTCTTGAAGATTTTTGACGTTGAAAGCACTTTAACGCAGCAAAAAATAAGCAACGATAATCTTTAAATCATTTCAAATTCACAGCAATTTACAAAGTACTGTATCATTCTAAAAAGGTAGCTGTGAAAAGTTCAGCTGAAAAACCAAATTTTACTAGAAAATGATACATCCCATGAGAAAGACGCAACAGCTGTTTTTTTTTTGTAACAAAACAACTGCTTTTCCTAAAATTCCGTAAACGATGAAGATAAAATGACAAGATATTAGTAACCACACAAAAATTATTTACCAAACTTAGTAAAAATAAGATATTGTATGTTAAACTTCGTTAACCTGCATCTTAGAAATTCTGCATGAAATAAATGCCAGTGGTTTTTAGGAAAAGTTTTATCGAAATTAACATTATGCACTCGAGAGACTTTTCTTGCTACACATAGATGGAGAACGGAAAGAAAACTTAAATGATGAGTGTCAGAATTCAGAAAACGTCAATGCCAACATCATTAAATTTAAAATTGGAAATAGTTTCAAAAATGTAAAAATATACCTACAGATAGCTTTATTGAATATAGAAAAGTCGGCATTTTTATACAGAAAAAAATATATGAATTATTCAAGAGCACAAATTTTTCTTTTGATGTTTCTAAAAATAAAGAAATAAACTACAGGGAGATGAGCTAAATCTGTTACATTTGATAAACTGTTTTTCATTCCTTCTGCAAAATCTTATTTTTAATTATATCATTCCGTATAGAAATTCTATTAAGAGATGTTCATTTAATTTTTCCCAGATTAGTTTTATTTTGAAGTAACATAACCTTGAATTAATGTCTGAAATACACGCTTTTAGACTGTTAATAATTATCAATCTCTTCTATTTCGCTTTCCTTACATTTCAATGTCATTTTTTAGACTTATTACGTCGCCATCATCTATTTTGTGAAACATAACCTTTTCCGGACGTTATCAGAATTTCTAGTTAATTTATAAGATTTTATGCGCTTCCGGTAATTTTCATTTGTTTAATTTGATTCTTCTATCATTAATTTTATTTTAATGTGCTGTAGTTAAGTTTTAAATGCTTGAATTTCAGACTGAAATAATTTTTCAAACAGGAGTTTTTTAAAATTCGCATACGTTGCCCTTGACACACTAATTAATAATTAAACGTACACATATATTACCGCAATGTCATTTCTATATCAAAAAGGAAATACGCAATTAATAGCGTTTTCCGATACTGTTATCTTCTGATGTAGTGTGTGTGGATCTAATACATACTTTTTGTTGTCATTATTTACGAACAAAATGTTTAATCATTTTTAAATTGTTACCTAAGGTATTGTAAAATTCAAGTGTACTGCTTTAATAAAGTTAAAATAAGATTCCGCATTCGGTGAAGCATACACAATGGAGCAAACAAGAAACTTTTTTTTTTATAAAAAGACTATAATAGCTTCAGAAAATATAATGTCTTAATCCAACCCTGATGCTTGTTTATATTTGTTCTCTTATACTCTACAGTATCACTGTTCTTCTCTCCCACTGTTTTGACGAAAAAATATAAACATGGATATCCATTACCAATTTAATCTTCGTACCAACGAACGATTTGGTTTATATTACAACGGTAAAAATTTATATTAAAAGATCAAGTCACTCTTGAATATTTAACGCGTCAATGTTTTCTTACAATATTTCCCGAGTGGAGGATGGATTCCGCATAAATTAATTTTGCGCAACGATGCTTAGATATTAAGAATTTATAAGAACAGAACATCACTCATACTTACTATCTTACTTAAGGAATTCAAAACCAACAGAAAACGCAAAATAGAAATGTAGAGGAATAAATTGCATCTTTGAGAACTCTTTACTTTCAAGCTTGTTTTTTAAGATATTCAAAAACATAGATCAAAACATTTTGTGCTCTCATTATTGTACATAATTTAATTAAATGAAATATTCACGATTTTCTTGTTCGTAGTAACTAAGAAATATTAAAGTTATTGAAAATTCTGGAAGTTACAGCATGACTAGAAATTTTATTCATATTAGGTATTTCCAAGATAATTAATAATTCAAAAAAACTCAATTTCAGGCGGAACTTGTTTAGCTTTCAGTACAAATTCAGAAAAACTGAAAACAATTTTCTTAGAATATTCTCTTTCTTCCTTTTTAGTTGCCTTATTAGGGGTAGCTTTAAACCCGGGAAACGAATTACAAACATCGTATGAATAATAATCTTTGACTTTACGCCATACTTCTTATATTCAACATTTGTTGAACAAACTTTGACAAGAGATCGATTTTTATTGCATTTGTCAATGAACAAAAACAAGAAAGAATTGGATAGATTGTTTAAATTCGTTGCCCAAAAACATTCTTTTAAGAAAATTAACCTAAATGGTCTTTGTGTTGTGCTCGCAGCTGCTCAAAACGTCGGAGTAGGGGGGTTTACAAAGTAACCTAACTTAAACTGAATTAGGTTTCAATAACAAAAATACACTTATAGCTTTAGGATGTTAAAATCGGTATGGGCGCCAGGAGCCAAATCAAAATCGTTGCAAACCATGGGTGTGGCCCTTCACTAAAAAACACTCTATACATAGACAACTAGAACACCGTGATAGCAATGCACACACTATACACTGAACTCTCTTTAAACTTACCAGGAGAGTTAATAATGTCTAAATCTTAATACTTTTGCTTAAATAAACCCACACCTGGTTGCTTTACTAGTTTATACTGCAAACTTATACAAAACACTCGAAGATCATCAATCACTCCAGACCGTGTTGTTGAATCTAAAATTTTACTCAGCAAAACAGGAAACTGCATAATCTGCACGCCATGCACTGGTCTAACTGTCTGGTTCATGCAAACAGAGAACAAGTAAAATACTAAAGTATATTTACACTCAACTATTTATTGAAAGATAAAAAACGTCTTCATAAGAAAACAACCGCAATGCCAATAATAAATCTAAGTCACTTAAAGTGTAACAATAAAAAACAGAATCTCTCAAATAAATGTTATAATAATAAAATTACAAGTTTTTGCTATCTGACTTTATATTAACAAATCAAAAAGTTTTTCATCTGACTTTCATTTAGCAACAAAAAAAGAACATTTAGTTCACTAAAATTATGATCCTAATTTCAACTTTAATCTCAGGTACTCATCGCTGCAAAATGTACATTCCAAAACTACCTGTGTAACTGATTACAAAATAGCAAATACAATTATTAGCTTAGGTTTACCTTACAGTAAAACGAACAGTCAACACCTAGTCTTGACTGGAGGTTCCAACAAATCTTCTCCCCAATTTACTTAAAATGAACGGCGGCCGGGATGGTCGATGACCCCTCTCGTGTTTCATTACACAAACAATACACAGAAATGTTATTTTTAATTTTCTGATTCACGGAGGGTTGTTTAAGCACAAAGGAAAAAAATACGCCGATAAGCACTTTGACACACACAATTTCACAAAACTACTTCCGGCGTTTATTACTATTAGTAGAATTTTGTTTTATAACTGTATTAAAGGCACATGCAAACCTAAACCTAATTGAACACCTCCCTAGGCGCAACCGTGCTAAACATAGGTGAACTAAGGATAGCGGAACAAACACCCCTGTCTATATAATGAACCATTCCGTGTCGTTGGGACTTGTAACGTGCCGAGACAGCCCCTTCGAAGTTCGCAGATGTCTCTTGAAAGATGGTACCACACAGGAACCGTGTATAAACACGACACGCACCCATGTGCCGTAGAAATCAAATGCTGATTTACTTATGTTGAAACAAGCTTAACTTGAGACGGCGTATCGCCGACACAATTCCGCGAAATCTGAACGTTGGAAGCGCAAAAGAAACTAAAACCACTTTTAGCTAGCAATTTAATAAACGAAAATAACTGAATATATCCACACAATTATTACAACGACATAAAATCTTAAAATGACATTACAAGCGTTTCTCATCAACACATCAAGAACTTGCTCTCTAACCTGGATGATACGTATTGACGATGATATGGTTCTGAAAAAGAAAGATAACAAAACGTAAATCTAAAAGCTAGAAACCAAAAGTAGCCAAATAAGAGTTTGAGGTTACAAATGTTTCATTGCCTTGTGGATTCCCTTTTATTAGTGGATACCTCCAAAAAGATCAAAAAAATGTTTAAAGTATTAAAAACGAAGCCAAACGTCATTTTGGCTTATCAATATGTTGATGGCCTAGCCTCATAGCATTTACCCAGAAAGCCAAGAGATTGGGTATATTCAATGATTTATATTAGATGTAGGATTATTTATAAAAAATATTTTAGGTTTCTCTTATTTTATTTGATAATACAGGTAAATACGTGGTCTTCACTCATTCAATTATTTTCCATTTCTGCCTTGTCTGGGCTGAATCTAAATTCACAGCAATTGGCTGCAGTGAAGCTTTCTTGTTTCTACAGGAGCTCATTCAAGACTTGGCTACTCAACTATCGCATTATCATAGAACTATAGACAACACTTTTGGCTGGACACCAACCTTAACAACGCCGGCAGATCTCAGTACAGCGACATAGAGAAAACAGCCACTTTCATTTTCCATAGGCTGCGCTGGAGAAAAATTCCAAGCAAGTCTAAATCACTGCCAGAGCATCATATACATAAACGTATTCACTCACTTCACCATCCGAACATCGCTCGCTGCTTTACTACCCTTTGTAAATCGTGTTTAAGCAAACAACCAGGCAACACAGCAAAAAGTCGCTACACCGCGAACAACTCAACATCACAATCTGGCTGAGAGGAAATTACATCTAGTAGTGATGGAGAATGTGTATAGATTAATTTAAATGAAAAAATACATACCAGAAAATGGCTTCTTTCGCTCAAAATCACGTTTTTTTACATGATTTATGCTAGAGGACAGGCAATAGTGTTGTTCTTGCTGCTAAACGTTTGGTGTTTGTACCTGTTAGTTTAGCCAATCTGCAAATAATTTATGTAAGATATTTATCACCTGTTCATGACAGACAGTCTCAACTTAACTTTGATCTAGATTATTTGAAAGTACGATTTATAAGAAATCAGTCAATATACAAGAAATTATTAAAGTTTAAGTCCTACAAAAACTAAAGGGTAACATATCTGTTTAGCCCACTTTTAGATAAATGTCCAGCAGTCCACTTCACGCATAAATTCTGTTTTGTTATACACGATGTAATTAAAAATCCTAAAAAATTAGAATATGACCGTAAAAACTAAGTTGTCTGGCAGTTCTTCTTGTATTTTTTTCCGATGCACAGTTTAATCTGCTGTCAAAACCATGCTTCGAGGACCAAGAAAACAGAGAATAATGTAACTTTTTCTGGAATTGTCATAGAATCAAATCTATAACAGTTGCTTAGACAGAAGTTCTTGATATCATATTAAATTTACCGTCTGGATGGGAGTACCATAAAAACTGTTTGAGATGCTGCAATCATCTGAGGTTACAGCATAGACGGTTTTGTAACGTTTCATGCAACATTCAAATTTAAAGACTTTACCTATGTCCGCACCTCAAGATGATCCAATGTCAGAGATTTAAGGCCCAAAAATGATATTTTTGGAAAATAATTTAAAAGATATCACTTTTCATGTTGAATTCGGACCTTGTGAGATGTACGTAGAATGTGGGGTTCAAATCAGGGATATTTCTTGCAGGACTAAAATGATGTGTTAACTGGTATAATTTGCATTTAAATACTTTGACTTGGACAATAGATGCACTTGAGTACATGGTCACAGTCTGTAAGAATCTTGCAACTAAATGAATAGCTAAAAACTTGATTAGCAAACATCAGCAAAGATCACGAAACTTATGTACATAGGTGTTAAAAGAGGCAACGGTCTTGCTTGCATCAAGGCATGACACTCTTTATTAGCTGGCACTTACTTCGTTCAAATTTTAAAAAATTAAAAGCAAACGACAGCAAACCCGAAATTCTGCTGATAAGAATATTCATAACAAGACTCAGACATTTAAACGTGAAACAATAAGTCTAAAAGAAGAATCTATTAACAACTATCTAATAGATCTAGCAATTGATGGTGAGACTAAATATTCATTATGTAAAGCAAATAAGAAATGCAAAAGACCAATCATACAATGTCCATCCATAAGATAACCTAATGGTAGCTGGACAAAGAACAATCTTTAAACTAAATGAAAGCCAAAATTCTAGTATGTTATTAGATATAGAATACATACAATCTAGAAAGTGAAGAAATTGCGTTAGTGATACCAAAAAAAGTTGCAATAGAAATAAACGTTAACATAAATTCCAAGAAAGCTCTAGATTTTGACCTCATCAAGGG
>VTPC01000746.1:40897-55515 GCA_011009095.1 Ignelater luminosus | reverse complement strand
TTGTTCAAGAAGCTATTTTGTTACGACTGTTTTGTGTACGTTAAATTTATTAAAAACGATCTAACTAAAAATAAATTATAAGAATTATAGAGCACATACTTTTGGTCAAACTGTATGATTTTATGGTTAAATGCTAACCTAATTTTTTTCACAAGATATTAAAGCTTATGTTTATGATGGCAACAATAAGACTACTTTATACTTGAGAATAATGAAGATAAAAAAGTTTCAGAGCTTTTTGGTTCATTTATATTTGAGAGTTGACGTTGCTTCTGCAAAAGTAATTTCAACCTAGAACTCGTACACCAATAAACTATAATTTATAGTACCATCATAATGGTTTTTGTATTTTTCCGGTGTGAAAATTGTAACTGTAAATTATTTTTATTGAAGCCACTTTAGTGGCTTTAAACTACAGATATATGAGTGCTTTTTCAGTTTGTTTAAGAAACTTTCAGGAATTCTCTCGTTATTTCTACGGTAATCACCTTAATTAGAAGATTCTGTGTAAAACTTTTTTTCTTTCTTTTTATTTTAAATAAAAGTCCTACATTTTAATGATCCAAGTTAAATCTTCAGCACATTCGAGGATATTTTGTAGTTGAGTCGAATACAAATTATCTAATTGTAAGACCGGAGATATGCACATAGGGTTGAGTTATTCTTTTACGGTTCATAAAATTCATAAAAATGGTAAATTTTCATATTTTATATCCCAATACGGAAAGGTTGTTATAGAAACGACTATTTATCGCCTCTTATAACAGTAAAAAGCTACTTCGTTCTAATTTCAAACAAAGTACACAAACTTTTGTTTTTTGACTTTAATTTGATTTTTTTTATAATTATAAACAAAATCTTTTATATAAATCTGGTATTCTGTTTAGAAAGTGGTCGTCTATTGAAGCAATATATCCATCACTTCCCTGGTCGCATTCTATTTACTTTCTTTTGTTACGTTCGACTTGTGGTTTTACAAATCACGACAGAAACAAATGAAAAATGGAAGCTAAGGTTAAAAAACAATATTTTATTCTTTTTCTTCTTCCGTTGTGATGTTTGCTTTCATACTAAAACGATGTAAATAATGAAAAGAAAATTTGCGTAAGAAAGGGAGAACATTAATGAAAATTTAGCAGACGGTTAAAGTGTAATGAAATGTTTTCCTATTTTCCTCATTTTAAATATGCCGTGGTACTTTTATCTTCATTTCATTGTCAGTGTCTTTTGTAATATTTTAAATACCACTTTTGTATATTGGGATCTCTAAAGGATGTCAGTTCCGGTTGCTGGATAATACTACCCAAATACACAGTTGAATTGGACAAGATTTTTACGTTCTCAGATAAGAAACGTTTTAGAAGAATTAGATAGATAATGATACAATGGTTTGGGTTTTGTTGTTGGTTTGAAATGTTTTTTTAGCAGACTGTTCCTTGCTCTTTTTGAGAAGGAAATATGAGAGTTGCGGAAACTTTGAAATATACAATAACAATCAATATTCTATTTTTGTGCTGCAAAAAAGAATACCGCGGCAGAGTTGAAAGATGATCCGATAAAAAATTTAATGTATTATTATCAAGGTTAGGTGTCTCATTTTTATTTCCTTTTTTTCGAATATATATTCCAACAGGTAAATATTATAAAAGTTAAACAATTGAGAATTTAAGAATTTTTTAGAAATCTAAGTTGAAAGTTTTTACTTTACGTCTTGTCGTTTATTTTTATAATAGAAGGAACGTAGTGCAAACATTGATTCCATGGCAACCTTTATTGTATTGTTATTATACGTATCTAAAAAATGAAAGTGACTGCTATTACTACTAGTGACTTTGTATCAATTCAACTCATCATCGTTTGCCGTTAAGGATTAGTAAAAGTCTTTTCTTGTTTACCATTAAAGGCAACTTCTAATAATTACAAGACTTTAATGGTTTAATTAAAAATCTATGAAAACACTTTTAATAAAACTTCTGCTTACTGCATGAAGATAACAATGTGCATATAATTTTTTTTCTTTAGTTTAATATCTTTGTCTTCAACCTCATCACTTAATTCTCTGGGACGATCAAAGTTCGAACAAAATTAATGAAAATTCAGCAAGCTGACTTTAAAGTAGTTATTCTATCTGTAATTTCCAGTGTATGTCAAATTCTATATTAAATTTGATATTTAAAATCAATACAATGTTATATTTAAAGGGCGCCAGATCCTGCGTTACTTAGATTACATTCGGTGGACCATCTACAGTCTACGTATTATAGTACAAAAGATTTTCTGTACCTCATGGTTACACTGTTTCTCCAATGCTACGTCTTTAGGAGTATCTTACAAAAACCAAAAGCATCTACCCTATTCCCTAATGGCAGAAATGTCAAAAATACATTTGAACATTATCAGACAAACTGAGGATTTGAAAGTAGAAGCACTCTTTTTGAGAAATCCAAAGACTATTGTCACACAGATGAATTATTTTTCCTAATGAAATGTCAACATCAAATTTATATTCTTTGGACAATGGAAATGACTATTTGAAAGAAAAATACCCCAACTGCTGATACTGTTAATAAAAGCCTTCATAGTTCTAAGTATAATCTAAGAATAAAGACAACAGTGGAACTTAATACTTTTTCAAATTAAAATAATAAATCAGATTTATCTCAAATAAAATGTCAAGATTGTGGGAAATCAAAAAAAAGGACTCAATGTTCATATAAATAAAGCTGATCCCGAAACAAATAGAAATAAATTGTTTCAAAACCACCTCAGAATCGATTTAAATTAAAAAACTTTTACAGACCAAGTTAAGCTAGATGGTACAACGAAAAATAAAGAGAGTTTAAGTAACAAATCTCTTCAGAAATATAAAAAAAACAATTAAGTGAGTGGACGTTAAAATTGATAATGTAACCATGGAAGATGAGTTTAATAATTTAGTCAAAGAATTCTCTATATTTCTGTCAAAATCTCCTCCCCGGCCCAAAACTCCCTTCTACAAAATTTTACGAGCCCAGAAAGATTGATCTTTACAATTACTCCAAATCTTCAAACCCAGCGGTCGAACTACTAAACGAGAACCAGAAACGAGACAAAACAAATATAAGTATCGACTGATCCAACATTTATTTTATACTCAACGAAGGAAAACTCTGAGAATGATTTTGAATAGTAAATCCAAAATGTGTGAGATAAGTAACGAAGAATTTCATTATAATCACTTTACAAAAATTTCACAAATACAAATTTAAAGGGAAGGAAGGTATACGATCTAAAAGTTGAAGAACTTGAGAAACTTGTTTTAGACGAAACTCTTGATACTGCAATTAAAAATCAGAAATAATAGATGCTACTAAAAGAATCCGTGTTGACACAACACCTGGTCCTGACAAAGTAGTCGTCAGATCTGTTAAAGATGATATAGCTTCGAACATAATAGCTAAAATAGCAACAATAATTTTAAAAACCATATAAATGTTCAAAAACAGAACGAGAACTATCTTAGTATACAAAAATGCAAACGAAAGAAATATCAATACCAGGAGACCAATAACAGTGCTCAGTCACACTTCGTATAATTGAAAGAGAATTAATAAAAGAATACATAGTTTTATTGCGTTGTAAAAATATCAGAGGGTATTTACTAACTCGCCAGGAACAGTTACTACAGAATATACTAAAGGAAGCAAAAGCAAATACAGATGAACTAACAGTTGTCTTTTTAGATATTCGAAAAGCCTTTGATAGTACTGGTTACAACCACCTAAAGTAGACAATGTTATCACGCAAATACAATTTTAAATTGAAACTCAAACAGAAATGGAAAAACAAAACATATTAAAGTAAGGTACAAGGTACTCTGCTTTCACCAACCCTATATATAACTTGAAACTGACTTCCTTTTTGATCAATCAAAGGAAACAAGCATTAGCAGCCAATATGAATATTTGCTTTCTCATGAATTACTTTTGTAACAGTAGTTTTGTAGATGATGCTGTCATAATGAGCTAAAATTTGAACAAATCGGTTTGGATATCAATTGATTAAAAGCTACAGCAATGGTTATTAAAAAAAGAAAGATCGTACATAACGATCTATGTGTTAATGACAAAATAATATCATCGATTGAAGAAGATGAAACTCTACGATACCTTGGCGTAGATTTCACAGATCAAATTACAGTTAATAGTAAAGAACTTTTAAATAACTTTAAATTAAAGTTAAAATTACTCGTTTCGTCAGCCTATTTGAAAGCAAACCAAAAATGTTAGTGTTGCAAAACATATTATGTCCGATAATAATATAGTTTTTCAGACAATTCTTCCTTCACAAATTACAAAACAGCTTTTACAAGACACCGATAAAATTATAAGAAGTTGTCTTTAAAAGGCCCTACAACTGCCAAATGATTTTCCATTTAGTATGCTGTCTAGTAAAAAGAAATCTATAGGTTTGGGATTGTTTAACGCATCTTGGATAATACACTTTAATACAATGCCCAGAAAATTACATAACAGATGTTTTCTGAATAGGAAATATTTAATAAGTACCCAAAAAGTGCAATCAGAATTGAGAAAAAAAAATTTAGAAAGTGGAATGATCTTCCTCACAAGAGTCAAGGTGTTGCTCTCTATCAACAACATACACTCACTAATAAATGGCTAGGAAATCGAGACGGTTTATCTTGCAGTGTCGCAAAGAGATAAAAACTCTTGTCAATGTTTTGAGATTTTGCCCGTACGGAAAAGTTTTGCGTACACAATAAGAAAAACAATTAGCGATCTTTTGCCAAGGTATTTGAAGAAGTGCACGGTATTTCAAATGATGGTAGCAATAGGAGAGATCTTAGTGCATATAAACAACTGAAATTCTAGCTTGATAATGAAAATTAATGTAATTGGGCGAGCCCATTTTGATTGGGTAATAAATAAATAAACAAAACAAACAGAAACATTGGGTACTTCAGAAGCAGATACTCTTAGACGCAAGTTTTGAGTTCTTAACGCTTTAACAACACAAAATGCAAGAATTCTAATAATTCGTAATACTATAACTTGCTGTCGAAAAGTTCTGGCTTTTGAAATTTTAGTATCCAAACATGTAGATGACGAAAAGTACCGGCAGCTAAAGGGCCAGACATGACACAGGACATTTAATAGCAATTAATAATCCTGGTAAAATACGAAACTTTAACTATGAGTTGAGTACATTTGAGAATGCTCAAATTTTATAAATATTAGGATTAACAAGAAACTTTTGTAACCATCTTCAAGCGAGTATAAAATTCAAAAACTTAAACTATATTGATGTAGAGAGAAAATTTTTTAATTTATGGTTTTTTTACATTCTCATTGTTACAAGTTTTTATTTATCAAACAATAATAAGAACAACATTGTTAAAAAAACAGGTCTTGTCTAGCGTAGGAATAAAGTTCCATGCATGAGGACTTACCAAGTAAAGCTGATGCGTATAGCAACCGCCGTAATAATATAATTTTTTGCGCAGATGTAGATATTTTCATAAATAACGATCTACCTTCGTTTGTTAACTAATAATAAAAGAGCATCTCTTTCAGATGTTTTGGTATACGTATGCGTGTTCTGCTGCATATTGGTCAGCAGAAACGAGTTCAGTCCCATTAAAGCTTGCAAAAAAAGTCAGTTTTCTATTTTTATCTAAATATCAATATCGTTCGAAACAAAAAACGAAAACGAATTTTGAATTATTTGAATGTAAGGGAAAAACAAATTGTTGTAGAGAGATAAGTAATGTAATGCGATTTTCGAAAAAATAGTGCCTAGAGAAAAGCCAATAAAACACAGTTCAAAGTGCAAACTACAAGTTTGACAAAAACTACACTTAGCCAAAAATTAAAAGAGTTTGAATTTAGAACATATAACGGGAAAAAACTGCAAAGAAGCTTAAGGCTCGTTACGGACGGCGGAAGATGTTCAATCCCGTAGCTCAAATCGAAGACGGGTGTGGTTCAACTTAAACTTATCTTAGCAAAAAGAGAAAGAAAGCTTACACACACAAAAACTTTTGACAAATCCAAAAGATGTTTGAAATTAAGGGCGCCAGAAGCTGAAAGTCATAACCCACGCAGCTTCTCGTGAACAAAGACTCTGTATATGGGTCGCTTACGGAACAACACCCTGTACATGGGTGGCTCTATAGAATATCACCCTGTATACAGATAGCTTATAAAACGTTTGCAATGAACACTTCACTTTTTAAAGATAATTTTGAAATAAGAACTTGACGCTCTGAACTCTTCAATGTTACTTAAAGTCTTATCATGGGGATCAATTTGATACCCCCTTTTACTTACCGAAACAGGATGGTCAAAATGTTACTAACAAACTGGAGCCCAGTTACACAACTAAAAATTAACACAATACTGAATGTTAATAATTTTACTGACTCTCCTGGTGAATAGTTTGATAGCTTATATTGTTAGACATCAACATAATTATATCAAATAAACCCTTTTACACTCTATGTTTCAATAAAGCAACAAAACTAAATTTTACTATAATTTATTATCCTCAAGAAAAAAATAAATGTTTGAAATCAATATATATAAAAAAAGGATTAGCATTAAAACATATCACAAATAATAAAATAACAAAAGGATTATACCTCAAATATCCCATCCAGAAGGAGTAGAACCAAACTACAAATAAAATAATAAAATTTCTTAAGTTAAAAGAAAAACAAAAATTTATCATTCGCTAAATAAGCGAAAATGAATTTCTAAATATAAGTGTGATCGACTTTAATTTAATTTTTTGAAAAAAAAACAAACGAATACTTTTAATATGATTTAAAAGCGCAAAATATCTTGTAGGATTACTACTGTTACCTCTGAACGTTCAGTATACAAGCTATTTAATTATAACAGTCGATGCAGATTTAAAACAAAAGGTGTTAATAAATCTTTCTAAAAGAATTTTAATCTTACGCGCACAAAGTTCGCATTAAACAATAACAAAAAATATAAATAAAAAAGATAGTTCTTACATTCTATTCTTTTTCCTGGGCTATTTTGACATACTATCGAAGGCTCACCGAGGTGTCCAAGAACGTCGGAAAGATGACATGATCCTGAGTTGCAGGTTGTGATTAATCTAATATTCGCTGGGCTTTCTTTATTACATAAAAACTCCCAATGTCACTACTGCGTTCAAACGACTTAAAAAAAAGCTTCTTAACGAACTGAAACTAGGTCTTTAGTGTTCACTGCGACGTTTCTTATGTTAAAAATAACAACACAAATCAGGGTTCTCTCACACAACATAAAACAACAGTTCCCAAGGTAATTGTGTAAACAAAAACAAAAGAAAGATATCGGGACTAAATGAATTCGGATCACAGACGACAGGACGGTCATACTTTACGCAGTCCCCAATAATGGACCAACTATGGCGACATAATTCACCTTTTAGCACAAAAACTACAAAGTTAATAGGTTTAACCCTTCTGCTTGCAAGTTTACTTTCAGATCCGCCTAGCAAGGCTGTATAATTTTTAATCTCTTTAGGAAGCCTTCTTCCGGGATTTACAAAATGCAACAAATGCAAACAAAAAAAACTTATAGCAACTTAATGTTGTAATAAACACGTCCGCGTCCAAAGCATTCAAGCGGTAAAGGAATCAGCGCGAACAGCGCACGGCTGACCCCCGAAGGGGTAGTCTGCCACTCCAACAGATCAGATTCGACTCCCTTCAAGAGAAGCTAAAAGATTTTGACGCACAAACGATTTGAAGTAATAAAGGAAGCTTAAACTTAAATTTAATGCTTGAAATATTCCCAAAAATCCATTGAATTCACAAAAAAAGATGGATCTACACGTAACTTTCTTTGACATTCAAAATAATGTCACAAACAAAAGCTCCAAAATCGATTCCTGTTCTAAAGGAACACCATATAAAAGTCTTTATGAATAGGCACAAACGCAGAAGGATCTAGATTGAAACATCATTATTTAGTTGCAAACTTTATATGCCACATTTACAAAAAGGTACTACTGTCATCTGCAAAAAGTATGTTTTGTATCGATTGCATCTTGTAGACGTAGAGAACTTAGTCAATTCATTGCCAAGTCATCTTAAACACTCTAGAAGCAAAAATGGTGATTATATTGAATACTGATATCAGGATTAAATGTAAATCTTTATATACTAATGAAGTTAGTTTCTTTCAACGTAGTATTTGTTTCTTCAACTGAGTGTTTGTGAACGAAGTAGCTTTTCTTTAGTAATTCCAAATAATTATGCGGTCCAACTGGGAAAACAATCTCAGATCTTACCAATCATGCAGTAGTCAAACTCGAACTTATTTGAACATAATAGGGAATTTTTCAAATGTCAGGCAAAAAGCTGCTAAGTCGCTAAATTTCTCTTTAAGGTTTTATTTCTTTAAAATTTCTTCAAGCTTTTTATTGAGTTGTTCAAGTTTTTTGTAGTCTGAATGGACTTTCTACTTCAGTCGGTCAAATTTTTTGGGGAGATCAGTTTCTTCAAGTTTCCCGGACCTGTTGGGCCTTTTGGATTTCTTCAATCATGCAAACAGATGTTTTTGGCCTATTTCAAGTCAGTTTTGCAGTCAAAAATTTCTAATAATATAGATGTACATAGAGAGTGATTCTATAACCATTGGTTTTAAACAGATCTCAAAAACCACAGAGGTTAAATGGGGAAACTAGTTTGATGTAACATTTTTTTGTAGCAAAATTAATCAATGTGATGCAAAAAAATAAAACTTTCCAAAAAGACAAAATGAACAAGACATGTTTATTGTTGGGTTTAAAAAAGAATCTTAAGGAAAAAGATTTGGTTCACTAGATTTCTGTTAGATATTTAAACTGAGCGTTTTATTATTATTTTTTGATTATATGCAACTGCATTCTGCTGTTCTTTCCGATAGGTTTATCGAGTTCGGGGAAATTCGTAATTACTTTTTACTGACCTGAAAGTCAAAAGTCTATTTGGTGTAGTTACGAGCTGATGAAAGTGTATTCATTTCATTAATCATTAATTAACTATTTCGTCCATTAATATTCATGTTCCTACATTTATTTGTCGGTTAGTCCCAGAGTGGTAGCTTATTAATTGAATTACTAATCATTTCCTTCAAAATTATTTATTTGGAACTATTTCTAGTTAAATTCTCTCAACATTTTCATCCCTCTAATTAACTCTAAAATTACAATAGTGCGGTTTTCCTAATTTATTTCAACCTCACCGTATGCTTTTGATCTTGATTGATCACCTTATCAGCAAGTAAAGCAGAGATAATCAAGATTAAAATTCTGGTTCTTGTTACGGTCGTGGAAAACATTTGTATACTGTTGTATCTTAAAGTTGATTGCTAGCTGTAAAGATACCTTTTGACCCTTTTGTCCTATCCTATATACTTTGGGATTAAGGATGCTTCATATCTATTCACATCACCACACTAGAATGGATAAGATGAAATTTGCATTCCTACACGTAACTATTAGCCAAGACTACATATTTGATGACAGGACCCTGTTTAGATATGTATATTAAGTTTGTGGGTACACACCCTTAAAAACAACAACGAAATGAGACAATTCTCAAAAATTAATACTGACGTATGGCTTGTTAATTTTAACATATCTTGTATGAAATATTGTACTGTTTCTGTCCTCTTGAGATATTCCATTTCTAATTTACGAATATCCATTAGAAATTATAAACAAAAACATACTCAGAAGTTGTATTTATATTAAATGATAACGCAAACAAGACATTTTCTGTTATTATTACCAACAACACATTAAATTTTATTCCGGATGAGATACATTTTCATTACCCGTAGCATATTTTATTAACGTTTTGATAAAATTTCATGTTTTCCAACTTATGTTTTTAAATGTTCCCATATATATTCAACAGGGTTAATGTCAGGGAGATGCAAAAGAATTGTGAAAATATGACATACATTAAGTTTAATATAGATTCTCATATCTATCAGAAATGTTTAAACTCTTGTGGTAGTTTTCTTATGGAAATAACTAAAACTGGACTAAACTTTTTACTCTTTTTTTTCGTTTGATATAAATTTAGATTTTTCTTTCTTGTTAATTATATCGAACTTTGTAATCTACATAAATTTGCGTTATTAGGGATGCAAATGTAAATAAACAAAACAAAAATAATTACAAAGGAGTGCCAAATAGGGAATTAGAATTCATTAATTGGCAAGTTGTTAAATGTTTTAATGAATACTTTTTACGATCCCTACATTTCAATTAATTTTAAAAGTTAGAATATTGCAAAACGCTTTCAAATTATTACTCTTATGTTAGTTACTTAATGTTAATTTTCGATTTACACAAAACCGAAAAGCTAATCTTGATGCGCGATAAACAGTGGGGATGATATTAGCATGTGTAAATATTAACATAGGATTCCCTCTGTACACCAAGAGCCTCTTTAATTTAGTGCCTTATGTAGATGTAATCTCATTTTTAAGTTTTACGTGAACTAAACTAACGGAGAAATAATTTTCAAAGCAGAGGTCGATAAGTATATGGATCTCAGTTCATTAAATTGTTCTGTTTCGATGATTTTGCAATTAACCGTAATAAAATTGACAATAAGAATTTCTCAAAAAGAGGCCAGGTCGTATATATGAAACACCGAACTTTCAGGTTCTCAACATTGCGTTTCCACGTGAAATTAAAACAGAAGTCAAAAGAAAATACGCCTAAAATGTATCTAACGACAGTGAACTCACATCAAAGAAAGGATGAAAATTGTCGCTAATAACTATTTGTTAGACAAATGGCTGTTAATGCCAATTACTTAATTAGAAGGGATCTTAACAAAAGCACGCTTCTATTGAATGTTAACGCTAGCAGAAGAATATGAATAATAATCTTGAATAAAATAACTAAAATAAATCTTGCTATGTACCTAGTTTGGATAATCCCGATGAATACAGTTTGGACAAAACATCATCTTGTTGAAAGCGTTTTATTTTAGAATCTCTAAAGGATCTCTACCTAAATCTTCTCAAAGTAAATAAACCGCAGTAACTTAAGTTCTAAACCATTTTTTACAGATTCCACTCTCAGTTTAGGTAACGCTTTTCAGTTTTACTAGGCTCTTGTTAAGAACATCTTACTCAAAACCTGTTGCAACCAGAAACAAAAAAGGTTGGTTTTCAGAACCAATGGAATCTTGTAACGGAGTACTGAAAAACTCAATATTTCTCGACACGGATTTTTCGCGCTGGGAATCCCTCCCCCCAAAAGAAACTTGCTTTAGGTAAGGAGTGACCCGTTCCCTCATTCCATTTGTTGTACACGAACTCAATTGATTTGTATATCAGTCTCTTCCATATACTTAATTAAATGCTACGAAATGTGTTCTCTTCAGGATGGTACCCAATCAGAAATTTAGACGAGGATGAAGGATGATGTACTCTAAAATATTTAAATCTTTAAAATTACGAAGAAAAGTAGATGTAAAGAAAGTTTACAAAATCCTAAAATATCGTAGCAGATTTACTGTTCTAGACTATGAAATTGCTTTAACCATGATTGGTACTTTTATAAATATATGGAAGGGAAACGGAGAGGAAGAACCATGTCTGGTGCGCAAAAAAGAATTGTATAAAGAGAAAGCTATTTCATCCATTCACAAACTCTCTAATCAGAAATCTCTGCTACCGACAGGGCTACAAATTCATAATTATTATAATTACAATTCCCCAAGCTAGAGTGTAACGTATTAGTTTACAGAGGGGGATTATTACCGATGAAGTTAGCAGAATATAACTAAATAAGAATCCAAACCGTTTATAAAGTGTACGGACAGACTTAGAATACTCTCGCTGCTAATGGTAAGATGGAATGATTATTGCTTTCAATATATAGGGTCTTCGCGAGCATTAAAGGTGAAAATCACATATGGGATGCATAGCATTTAGTCGCATTCTTGTAGTAAGCACATGCACTCTGATCAGGATTTTTTGACGCAACCAGTGATCTGTGGGACTGATTTAAAGTTCAAAGATCGTGGGATGAATGGGCTGTTATAATATTAGACCTGAGCGACTTTCATTGACCTGTTGTTCTTGCAATTTCATATTTCAGAAACAGTAGATCAGTCATGCCATGATAACAGAGTTTCTATAGTAAAAGGCGTATTGCCATTTCCTCCTACTGACTATAGTGACTTTTTTTATAGTTTGTTTATATCGTCGTAAAAGCCATTAAAAAGCTCTCATACTTAACTCCTATGTATTAAAGATCTCCATATAGTTTTTGCTTTTAAAGTTGTCAAATAGATTGCGAATACTGAACAAGCTTTGGTTTCGCCAGGGAAGTGAAAATAAATATACCCTCCTGTACCTTCTTTGCAGTGCCTGTTGTGTAAACAACAACAAGCAAAAGCAATCTGTGACTGTAGTCACGAAGTAAAGGGTCAACTTCAGAGAAAATCATTTGGTGCACCCAAATTCAAAATCGTGTTGACTGTTTGTTATGTTTAAGGCATTTTGTGTTTAGTTGTCCCTTTTTTTTAATCTGCTAATCTGCAAAGTGGATTGCACTTCTTTATAAATTGCAAAAGCTACAGTATGTCAACTCAGTTTATTGATGCTAAGTGGTTACCATCTCGCTTCTCTTTCAAGAACAGCATAATAAGTCTTCCTTTGCCAAAATATAGTTAACAAAATTACATTATTGGTTTGTATTGCTAAACTACAAAAAGAAATCTCGCAGACGACTGTATCGTCTTCTAATATCTTGCTCTCAAACTTACACAATTAAAATCTGATAGGACTAACTGTGTCTCTACTGATCAAAATAACAAAATTTAAAGTGCTCAAACGAATGCAGTGAATGAGTGACGCAAATAGGTTTTTCATTGTATCTAGTTGCTTACTAAATTGTTACACCTTTGAAGTTATTACGGAAGCTTCCATTTTCTAACCTCTTGACGCATCCCAACATCGGAACGAAAAAAGAAGAGTGCGAGTGAACAAGCGCAAATGTACTTTTGTTTTTTTTTCGTCCAGCGAGTGAATTTAAATTAAAGTTTAGCCGATAGCCATTTTGGAAGATTTCATCTAGCAACGTTGACCGCCAGGTGCGATGCCAGATTGGTGTATTTATTTTACGAATTAAGAAGAAACAAAGATTCTATTTTGAGGTAGACGTGGAGCAAGCCAAAACAGGCAAGTAAATAAACTTCAATCAATACTTATGAATCTTGAAGGGGAAATGACCGAGGGCCGAAAATACAAAACGCGCAGCAGACCTGGTGGTAGATTGTGAGTGATGGTGATAGAAGGGTCGCACGTTTAAGGCACCTTGGGGCCCAGGGAGAGTCTAGTCGAGTTTGGGAATAGGGTAATGGCAATGCAGTGTTGAACGGCTGGACGGGGCGTTGACAGGCGTGGCGATGATGATCTTGCCCGAAGAAGTTCCCATAGCAGATTTCCAAAACAGCACAACAATTGAACTCGATGGCTGTAAATAATATCCCTCTCCATGATATTGACAACTAGTCAAGTTGTCTCAAACGTATTTGGCCTTCGAACCAGGTGATGACCAAAATGGACGGTGAGAACTTGCAGACGGTCGGAGTCTCCGGACGGGGTGACGATCTAGCTTGAGTAGTGGACCATCCACAGAACACAACACACTGATTAGCCTACAGTACTCGCGTACGCGGATGTACCCTCATAGTGAAGAAACATGGCCCAAGCAGTATCTGCTAATTTTATTGTCGTTGATCTAGAACTTAAGTGCTAAGAAAAATTTTGAAAATATCATCCACAGGTTATCAACAGATTTGAATTCTGCACAATGATATTAACGATTACGTCAAAAGTCTTTTTAATCTTTAATGAAATTTTCAAAAACCGAAACGAACACCGGTGTCTGCAACGGCCTCTTGATGTTTTAGACTTTCTTAGACCAGAATGATCGCATTTAACTGACACAATTTATGCCTTAGCGACCACCGGTGGCAGACATCCTTGTGACTGCCCATCGTATAAGCGAAAATTAACACAATTATTTTAATTTAATTTAATAAGCAGGTACACCTAATAAATTCCGTTTAGAGCATCCAACCAAAAACTCATGATATACATTATTCAACAAGGCTGAGTGACAATGTATTAGTTAGAGAAGGCAGTGTGAATCATCAAAATCGACGCAAATATTTGTCGCCATAGGCGTATCACAAATAAAACAAGACAAAAAAGCAAATTGCAAACACATGTGCAACCAGAAGAACGTCATTGCAATGCCGATTTACAAAATGAACTCGACCGAACAGTTTTGTGTTTCTGCGCTAATGAGCTACACTGCCTTTTTGATACATTTTTACACAAAATAACTTCAAAGGTATAGGTAATAAATATAACTGCTCGGTTGGAGTCATGCTAAAATAAATAAATAAATAAAACAGATACCGGGGTTGAAGAAGAAGCTTATGAGCAGACACCCGGTGTCTGCTTTGGCGCTTAATCTGCGAGTCAGGTTTTTTGGTCTACATGATAACAAAGGTGGTCTGTTTTTAGTAGACTACACTGTATAACAAATCAGAAGCGCCTAGTGAGATTTATTTA
>VTPC01000746.1:0-30897 GCA_011009095.1 Ignelater luminosus | reverse complement strand
TTTTTTTGCAGAAATCAAGTAATAATAATATAAAATGTTAAATAAACAACAATCTGCTATTCAATTTGTTATCTGCAGTTAGATCAAGTTTTGATTTCTTTTGTCCAAATCACTGATCTAACTTAGGTTAGATGCAGTTATTTTGAGTTAGGCTAGATAAGTTTAAACTAACCGAAATTAATTCAGATTAAAATAGGTTATGTTAGCTTAAAGCTGCGTTTTCTAGGTTACAATTGCTTTTATAGCTTTAGCTATGTTATTCTGAGCTAAAATGGAGTTAGAGATGTAAATACACAACTTGAAATATCATTTGTATGAACAATAAATCAAACTAAATGTTAAAAATGATTTACATATGAGATTTATTAGATCTATCTGATACGTTAGCAATGATTATATGGTGTGCAGTTTTAAGATAGTCACGCCCGTTGAGCATTATAATATGTTTTGCACAACCTGACTACTTAAATTTTAATATAATATATGAAATGATAGATTTATCAGTCCCACTTTGGGTAACAATTAAACATGTGATGGTAAGTAATTTATAATGGGAATCACAATATAACCATACGGGACTGTGGTTCGTCAGTGTCTCAATGGTTGCTTGGTGATAGCAAGCTAGTCCGGAGAGGGAGAACCATTCGCAGATAGGAATTGGACCGGTGAAGCCTCTTTTGCTGGCGCGCAGCAATACAGTTGCATCACGGAAGGTGGATTTATCGAAAAGATGAAACTCAGATCGCAAATGGGAAAATCGATTTACATTGATGTTTGTCAGCGCGACTGTAGGTAACCTTGCGGTCTGTTGAAGCGAACGATATTAATGATAAAGGATTTGTTTTGATCAAGAAATTGTCGGAATATATGAGGTTTCATTTTTAAAAGGGTCCATGTCCTAAGCGTTTTCATGTATATGGGAAAATAATTTTAGGACCTAGAAATAATTCTTTTGTATGATTTTCTCCAATAACTTTTTGATATTTTTGTTAATAAAAACTCCATCTTTGGTCTACAGATTAGTGAAATTTCTAGTATAAAAATGATTCTTAATGGATACAATGCAAAAATACCACCCCTGAAAGCAATATAAAAGACACATCAAAGCTCTCAATCTTTAGATTGAGGTTAGGTAAGCACTGAACATGGGGAAGATCTTGCTATAGCATACAAGTAATCGTCGGAAGTAAACAATATCTTATATAAAATTTGGAGAATCATGAAGAGACAGATACAGCAGGTAATGAATCTTGAAGAATATGAACATCTTTTATCCTTGTCTGTCCCAAAAACAGGCTTTTTTTGTTAGTTAAAAGTTTGTTATCCTTAAACCCTCACGATAGACAAGACAAAGGATTAAGTAAGTAAAAGTTCGTAAAAAAATTTACGCCATGTAAGTCTTACATTCTTCTTTCTAAGGTTTTGATAATCTCCAAAAGTTTAAACAGAATCAGGAGATTTTCAAGGTCGCAAAACACAAGTGGAATATTATAATGCAACCTTTTATTATGATTTTTTAATATTTAGTATTTCTGTTTCTCAAAAGTGACCAAATCTATTTTGCACTTTAGAAGTAAATTTCAGTACTTTGAAACTGATTAACTTTTTGTCCTCTTTAGATTTTGTAAGCGAATCCGAAGATCTTTGAAAACTCTTACCTTTACCAGGCCTAAAACTTTTATTCAAATATTTATAGGTGGCAAAATTCTGGTCCTTAAGACTTTTTGGGCTTTCAATACTAAATGGCTTTATAGTCCCTTTTGACTCCTCTTAGAATATTAGTGACCTTTAGAGAAACGAAGATGTTTCTAAGATTGGGGGCCTTAACAACATCATTTCTTAAACCTTAGGCTGCTTGTATGCCCAATATATGTAAATAAAATCAGTTAGATTCTTTACTACTAACCAATCCAATTTCTACCCTGCTTGAAAGCCTGGTTGGTAAAAATTTGTTACTTGAATGAAAGTTTTTATTCTAAATTTTGATGTTTCTCTAAGTAGCAACTACTACTGTCGCCTAAGCGTTGATTAAAGTTAAGCTTTTTTAGTTTATCTTTCAAGCTGAAAGCTCGCAGTTCAAAATGAAAACTTCTATATAGTTTGCTGTAGATAATATGAAGTTTTTAACTCAGAGCAGGGCTTGGTTTAATATTTTTATTAATTATAGTAGGTATTAGCTATAAGGTAGGTTTAAGAGTTCTCGTAGTAAGGTGTAGATAAGATTCTGATATTAAAGGATTAGTAGCATTTACGCCTCTACCTTGCCATTTTTAATTGATTTCAGCAAATCACTGTTTTATTTTAATTAATTGGGTTTTATCACGAAATTAGTTCGGGAGCTTCAATATTGGTACGTATTATGTCTTTTCTACAGATGTAACAACATACTACTGAACAGTAAAAGCAAATTAGACTTTTTGTTATCTACTCGGTAATAATAGCTTTGACAAACTTTTTTACTCACGATGACCAATAATATCACTTATTTATTATAATTTAACATCTCATTAATCTTTCCTGAATCCTTCCCAGTTCCTTTTCGAACAACAGTTTTGCTAGCAACAGACACCGCTTAATCCATCTTCACTATTTAATTTACTGATAAATGGGATTAGGTGAGATTATGAGAGAATGAATGGTGATGATAAGTAAATGGTTGTTTGTCATGAAACAATACAAATATTGGGTATTGTCTGAAAATATTTCAATCCCTTAATCGATTCTTTCTATTTATGTAAAAATAGCAAACCTAACTTTAATTCCCTTATTTTAAAGCGCGTGAATATTTCACTTTGCATATAAGTAATTATTTTGTTTTCTCTTTGTTCCTTTGTAATTCCTTCGTAAATTATTAGCTTAGAATCTTCTGTAATACAACTTTATGCATATATTTCGGTTCATTTAATATTATTTGTAACTACAAAGGACCTTAGCAACTTCAAGTGACCCTTGGAATAAACTGACTCAAAGCGTTAAAGCTGAACGTGAAAGATAAATAACAAAGAAATTGTACACTGTGAAATTGGTCCCGATAATTAAATTATAACGAAAACGCGTGTATGAACTCTGAAGGTGCAAAATGAAGACAAAATTGAACAATTAAACGATATTTCCTGTCATATTTTATTTCTCACAAAAAGTTATTTACTACAACTAACTCCTCTGTATAATTACATCATTTTAATGAAAACGTTTTTATTTCAAATGAAATCTTAGGCCTAGCAAGAAAGAAACGATTAATCAATTTAAATTGATCTTGATTTTTCTTCGTTTAACGGAAGCCAATCAAAGTTCGCTCTTGGTTAATTTACTTGCGAACATCGATTTATTTTCAAGTAGAACTCATTTTGTTCTCACTTTCAGCAGATAATTTAAACTTATCATTTGAAGTCGGAAAATAAATTTAATTTCAACAGTAATTCTCACAAATACGAAATCCGTAATCAATTAACTTTAGGTTATCTTTAGATAAACGTAATACCATAAATGCGGGAGGTACAAGTATATTTCGAGGTTTAGGGATCGTAAAACAAGTACTTACGGCCTCGTAACGCGTTAATATTGTGGAAACAGTTTATGTATAATCGGTTTGAACGGTTTCAAGCTTTCTCTGGGAGAAATAGGTAATTTAACGAATTTGTGTTCAGGGAGTATGCGCTAATAATGGATTATTCCCAAGAGGAACAAGTTTCGAAAATAATTAAACTTAATAATTTACCCTTCTTACCTAATAATCCTAAGATGTCGCCTAAATTCCTTCTAATAAAGAAATAACCGAGCTAGGTCGTTTCCAGCGGTGCAATATTGGTATACTAATCGTAAATTTTAAGGATAAACTTGTCAAACATTAAGTACACTATTTCTAGCAAAACGAATTAACAGTAAAAGTTTAACGCGGACCAAAGTAAACTTTAAATGTACCCTTTTCTGGTAATAACCAAACCAGCAAATGACTAAAACAGTCATTACACTTATCTACATGAGAACATAGAAATGAGTAATAATTTTTCCCCTGCTGAACGTTTAACCCGAATAAGCATAGGTTTCCAGTAAAAAATATTTCGTTTTTACCGCAGGCTGTTGAAGATGAAATTGCTCAGTTTTTCTACCTACCTTTAAAAGAGGTTTTTCTGGTTTATAAGCAAAATTGTTAAGTTATGTAAAATGGGATTTTAAGAACTAATCAGAAAATTTAATAAGTTGTATTCACTTTCAGTCTCGACAGATTTATATTTTATACGTCTTCAACTTTTTTCAATGAGATTTATGTGGCCCATTTATATTCAGAAATATTATTTTGATTATGTTTCTTTTTGAAATGATCTTTTTAGGAAATGTCGTGTAAAATGCATTAGATTGATGCTTTATGAAGCAGTTTTGATTATTTGAATATTAACTTTGATTTTTATCTTTTACTTTTATATTTGTTAAATTAAACTAGAAATTAAAATTGTTTTTTCAAAATTAGCATAGAATTTTTAATAACTATAGTTTGGTATACATTACATACTTTTTTTTATCAATTTCTTTTATCCTGATATATCATTTTAAAACATCCCACCTTGAATAACTCTTTAATTAGTAAAATTATCAAAAATCGCTGAAATGCGTCGTTTTTGTTTTGGAGGGGGACGTTTAATAGCCTACTCTAGTCAGTTGAGAAACTTTCACCCTCCCCCTAACCACTCCCACCCCAGAATTTTAAACGCCACTACTACATGTGTGATATATCATTTTAAAGGGTATAAAACTCTCAATCTTTTACATCAAAAAAAAAATTAAAATCGGTCCAGCCGTTCGTGAACTAGAAACTGAAATGTATTGATTAAATTAAATAGATTCTTATCTCTAGTTCACAAACGGCACGGCCGATTTTAATTTTCTTTAATGTAAAAGATTGAGAATTTTATACCCTTTAAAATGGTATATCACACATGGGGTAGCGCCATTTAAAATCTCGAGGAGGGGGTAGCTGGGGGGGAGGAAGAAAGTTTTCCAACTGACTAGAGTAGGTTATTAAATGTCCCCCTCCAAAACAAAAGTGACGTGTTTCAGTGATGTTTGATAATTGTACTAATTAAAGAGTTATTCAAGGTGGGAAGTTTTAAAATGACCACCCTGTATATATATTTACTGTTTTCGAGGAAGATTGAATATACACTGTTTTCTCTATGTAAAATCCCTTAAATATCCAAATCATTATTATTTTATGAGTTCAGTAGATTGCAATGGTTTATTGCGAAAAAAATCAATAAAAATTTTAGCTTAAAGTTGATGTCTTATTTTACAGAGTCTCTCCTTCTCTAATTATTTTAAAGTAAAAATAAGCGGTATCGATAAAACGCATGAATCCTATTACATGTTTCTTACCAATTTTGAAAAGGAAGAAAAAGCAATAACCAATAACTAGGGCCCGGAATTATATGCAAATGCATGTTCTATTTGCAGGTATGCAGCCGCTTGATGTCAAGATATATTTACTGATCATGCGAAATCTTCCAATTCTACTAAGTTTTATAGTGCATATAAATGCATATATTAGGGGTTAGCGCATATAATGCAAGTAATTAAGTTTTTGTGCATTTTTTTTAGATTTTGGATATTTATAGTGCTTATAAGACCGCCTTTTCATTTTTGTTTTAGAAAAGAGAATTTCATGTGTATTCAGAACTTTGAGAAATATATATGGTGTTCCATTTAAACAATTAAAGTTAGTTGATGCTACGCAAAAACAATAGGCGTTGAGTTTTCTTTCAATGAATGATATTATGCCTTTTATTACATCAAACAACTTTCATCTTTAAATTTTTTTCGTATCTTTAAGAATAAAATAACTAGTTATAGGCTGGTGAACGATTTTCCAGCCACTCTAGTATGCTATTTATACTAATTTTAGCAATTAATCTTTTTTGTGGTTATAGCGATAGAACCTTTGTTTTTTGTTGATCGTTATCCATTTTTTCTTTAGAATATTTATTTATTTGCTTTGTTTATGAATATTATATTTTGTTTGAATTTGATATGTGTATTTAGAGTTCTAGTGAGATTTTTTTATGGTTGAACAAAGGTGCTTACTCTGTGTTTTCTTTAGAATGATTTATTGTAGTTTTTTAAGTATATAGATTAAGTTTGAATTTAATATTTACATTTCAATAAAGATATTTTACCTTAGGAACGGATTTTTATTTTTGTAGCTACACTTAGTAGGTTTATCAGTGCATATTTTTAGCATATATCATGGAAGATAATGCATATTTCTCAAGTTTTAAAGAGAATATATGCAGCGTATTTTAAAGGTTTTTAGTGCATATAATTCCGGGCCCTACCAATAACATTAAATTTTCTAGTTATTATCTTATGATATCCACAGAATTTTTGTATTACTTCTAGTTGCTTAAATAGAAGCAATAGTAAGAATGAAAGAATTTCTCAGTAGGATTGTTAAGTAGTCTAGAGCCATCGAATGGTATCTATGTAGTTGAGGTATGGTACACCAAATTGAGATTTTATACATTTATTAAATAAAGCAGATAATTCTCGCTTCTTGTTTTTCTTTCCTCAGAGGTTAAGTTTGATGCTGAACTTCCTCGTCTTTTTATTTTGTTAAACATGGTAATAGGATACTGACTTAACCTTATACTTAAAATAAAGACAATACCTTTCATTGTTTATCATTTTTGCCCAGTTTCTGCATTGTATTTCTAGCATAGTATCTTCTTTTAATAATCTTTGTTTAGTTATAATAGTTTTGCTATTATTTGGATGATACAGTTTTATGCACATTGTACTATGTAAGTAATTTTCTAGTTTTTCTATAAAGTTGTTGCATCTTCAGAATCTTCCAACCAATCTGTTACTACTGATTGTAGTATATATGCCATCTTGTTCTTCTATTTCTAAACATCTAAGGTTATTCTCTTGTAATTGCTCAATTTTTCCATCTGGTTCTAAAATTGTTTGTTATCTCTATCTATTTTCCTTTTTTAAATATTACTTTTGGGCATTTATCAAGTCCGAATGACATTTTAATATAGTCTGTAAATTTCTTAACTAGTGTAAGTTGATTTTTTATTATCTCTTCATTTTTTGGTGTTAACTTAAGATCATCCATGAATAAAAGGTGATCAATAGCCTTTTTATTATGAGTTGTGACGCTCGAAATATATTGCTACAGGGATAATAAATAAAACACAGCAATGTACCAGACACCATCTATTTAAAAAGACAAGCAGCACACGAGGATCAATACAACAAAGCACTACTAATACCTTAACGACCTAACAACTTTACCTAAGCCGTGCAGCCAAGCAGGGAAACACGCGTGCAAGCCAGAAGGGTTAATCAAGCGGTTATCGGAACGGGATTGGTGCCCAAACGGGGTGATCTGGTGGACGGGGAACGGTGCAGCCCGGATACGTAGGAATCGGTACTACCCAGAGGTGACGGACGCCACCTTCGCCTTCGCCGGCTCTGACGCAGTAATATGAGTGTGAGCGACGGCAGACGTCACCAACAACTTCACCGACAGTCACGCCTCACGTTCCGGGGGTAAAAGATAAGGCAGCAGAAGAGTTGGGGTTGCGGACGGCAGGTACAGTGATCGGAAGGTTAGGGCGCCATTACTTCTTACCGGATACTTACTAACCCTGTGGATACTCACTTTAGCGGGCTGTGACCTTTTGGTGTGGGAAGACAGCAACAACAACTGCTTGTCCGGCTGTCGGGCATTTGCTTATATACCCGCCGGGTCCCCCACACCAGCGACTACACGTGGTGGGAACGGTACGGTTGTAAAAATCGGGTGCTACCCGAGAAATTAATTTTGTAAATTGCATATGATCCCTGTATCTATAGTTGAATCTTTTCTAAGATTTACATTATTATTTTGTATTGTTGTTTTACATTCAATCGCAGTATTGCGTCTCCCTGTTTGCTTTGGCTTTATTTTGCCCTGAATCTTTTGAGTTATAATTAAGGTTGTTGCATAGATTGTTTATTTTAGTGAATCAAGAGTTTCTTGTTCTAATGTTTTAGTGATTATTAAGTTTGCTTCTTTGATTAACTTTTGGTGTAAACTTTAAAGAAGTAAGGCGTTCTTCTATATTAAATTAAGATACTTGGAAATATTGAATTGTTATTTTATGTTTAAAATTATCTTGCTCTACACCATTCAGTATTATGTTACCTGCTTGTTGCATATGTTATTCACTGGTCCTTTGATCCAAATCATTCTGTTCTTAAACTTTTCTCTTCTTGTTCTGTTGGGTATATCGTCATTTGATTTACTTTCCGCGTAGCTGGTGAAATTAGTAGATGTAATTTCTCTGTAGTAATAATAGCACCAAATTTTTCTTTTGCCCAAAGTACTTATTTCCATTTTTTCTCAACATTTTAGTTTAAGTTTCTTGTAGCTGTTGCCCTTGGGAATCATTAATTCATGTTGAGTTGATTCACTGTGATTACTTTTGTTAATTTTTTCTTCGGATATAGTATGCTGTGAAAAAGAAATGTTTTAGAAGCACCAGATTTTTCCAAACCTTTTATATCTCTTGAGACATTTCGTAGCAATACGAAACCTCTTATCTCGTGGATATTTTCGTCAGAAATACTTACTTTCATTAGCTGGAAAACTTGGTGTTAACATTTTCAACTCCCTCCCGAAATTTGTTTCTGATTCTTACTTTGAACATAGAGAGGGATTATCTAGCTTTTTGAATTCCTTATCTAAGATTTTGCATATTGATTATTTCGTTTTCTGCATTATGTTGTTATTATTTCTATTATAATTCTCATTGTATGATAGTAGATTTTATATTTATTACTTTGGAGGAGGTATGTTTGCAGGATGGCCGATTTCTTCGTAGCATAGACTGTATTCTTCCATACTTATTTTTTTAACATTCTCTTAGCATTATTATAAAGATAGAGTAGACAGACTCAAGTTATTTTGATGCTTCATGATCTACTTTCGATTCTCCTAACATAACAACATGTTTTCATATCATAATATTATTGTTAGTGCTTTTATTGTTGTTGTTATTAGCTTAAGGCACACATACAACTTTGTGCGGTACCTATCGACAGACTTGGCCGTGTTTGTTACATTTGCATAGTAATTATGGTCGTGTCTTTTAACAGCAGGTTGTATACAACTTTAAAATGTTATAACTGCATCATTATTGCAACAATATTGTAAACGTGACAGACTTCAAAGGTTTTTTTTTATTCAGTAGTACTTGAGATTTTCAGCAATTTTGTGTAATATTTTATGTGACGAAATATGTTCTTGTTTTTTAATATTATCTTCTTTTCATATAAATATTTATTTATAAAATTGACAAGAATATGCTTTAGCACTTTTAAATTATCCGGTACAATTAGATATGGTATGTTTTCATATGGCATAAAGCATAGCAACAGGTGGCAAAAACAAAGCTGAAAGAACCTAAAGTAGTAGCACTGAAAATGCGTTCAAAATATTTACATTATGAAAAGTGAAGTTCTATTTATAGTTTAGTTAGAAATTGTGTACTAGTTTAAACATTAAGGCCTTAGAAAGGTGTTTAAAAAATACTGTCATCAATTCATAGCTGCCAACGTATATTTTTGAATATTTCTTTGCAAATTAGATTTTAGTGATTTGCAACATATTTAAAAACATTAATAAATTCTTAGTTAAAAACTCTTGATAAAAATTTGCATTAAAATAATATTAATGTTGATTTTTTGTCAGTAAATTCTTCTAGGCTGTAGTCAAACATTGACATCTAAAGATGAAACATGTATTTTCTCAAGAGTTTTGCTAAAGGAGTGTGCTTACAGCACAACGGATTAAGCATCCATTAGGAGCTGTAACTCGTCCTCTATAAGTTGTCGATGTTGCTTATAGACACCAAAATTTGTTTATTGTGATCAGTGATAAACACTACATTTATTAATTTAATATTGCTAATGCATTTTTATAAAATTTAAAAACCTACAATCTATAATTTTAATTTAAATTTAAATTGGGTACATAACAAAACCTTTAATTTCGATGTTTCCTCATTAATAAAATACGACGAGTTAGTTATAATTAAACAACTTCTGTTTGCAAACTACAACAATTCATGGATTCGGTTTTAATTTTGAAATTTAAATGTTTACCAAATTGATGTAGTTATTAATTTGTATAACATTACAAATCCTCACTTTTCCTTAATCACGGTAATTGAGGTAATTTCATTGATGGATTTTCTAGAAGAAAAAATTTTTACAATCCAATAAAAATACGATAGATAATTGTACAACAAACTAGGAAGATTAAAAAATTCTATTGGAGGAAGGAAACACGAAAATTAAACAACACTTGACTCAGCTATCCATTAAGCTTGTCCTGACAATAAAAGAAATTCAAATCGAATACTTTTAAGTCTTTAGGATTGCGTTAATTTTGTACACATCTGGGAACCTTCGGAACCTTCCACTACAAATGTGTACTTACTCAGACAAGCTGAGGTACAATACACATATCTATCACTAACAAGTCAAGTTCCTAACAAAAAATACAATACCGTTTTTTTTGAGCGACATAGAACAATTGATAATCAACTGAGATTCTCAGTTTGTTTAGAACGATTTGATGATTTGAAAGTAAAGAAATGTAGTTAGAAAAATAAAAAATATCTTTGAACCTATTAATGAAATAGATGAACTCGTTCTCAAATAATTGAGCAAAATAGAACAAGCTTATATCAGAAGAAGGCGAAACAAATATTTTTGAGTCTTACATAGTCGGGAGATCTAAAATCAAGATTTATTGTTGGAACAAACTCATCGATCGATATTTAAAATCTTACCAAATATCGACTGCAATTTAAACGCTGAGTAAAATCGTGAGCAGTCTTTCTTTTAGCGGTATGTCGTCCAGGAAATCTGATTAGTTAGAATCTCAGCTATTAAAGATCTCTGAATGTGCCCACTTGATAGAGTGTCGAACTCAAAAAGAATTTGGAAATGTAATCAAGAATTAGGATGAACTAACAAACTTTACAAAGAGCTTATTGTATTCCTCTCAGTTCCTTAATCACTTAGTCTATTTCTTTGATTTTTCTGTAAAATCAACGCTACATCATAGTGTGTGGTCAGGTCTAAGACTCTTCTACCATAACACAGCTTGGCCAGAAACAATTTGATTTGTATCTCAGCTTTAGTCACAACGGTATATCATGAAGCTTTGATCAAGAAGAAAATACACCGAGTTCTCATTACTAATTGAATTGACAACATCTTGTTTTCTCTCTCTGTTCTCGTGTAAATTTTCTTTGAGAAGCAACCAGTAAGAAATTGTAACAAACCCAGACCCTCTGATAAAATACAAATTTTGTTTGCCCAAACCCATTTAACGGAATTACTAAAAGGTAAAATACACGCACACCTCGTTGGTTGGGTATCTTAACGGACAAATATCGACCTAACTCTTCATACGGCATCATTGAGATACTGCAACCTGTGATGGATTTTTCGAAAATGTGTCTGTCTAGATAAGCAAGAATGTTAATGTTCACAGGGGTATACTTCAATGCTCTATCAATACAAATTAATTATTAAATGCTAGAAAAATATCAGTAAAATATTCTAACGCAAGTTTCTAAACTAACGCATCAAAAATATCCATGAAAGTCATGAAACTCCCCCATATGAAGTCTGCTAGGTAATTAGATTATTGATTGTAGAGTTTTGGGGTTTGAGGTAGATACATAGTTACTGAAAACTGGTTCTGGATTAACTTAAAAGTAGAAATTAAATCACAAATAAAGGTGAAAGTAAATTGCAACGGTTTGCGTAAAAATATTGAATCCAACTTTATAAATCGTGCATTGACCAAAAATCGCTGGATTATCTAGACACAAGTAGTTTATTGCAAAAGACACTGATTATAAAAAAATCTACTTAATTGATAAACAACAAATCTATAGTAATAAAATAAAATGAATATTACAGTTTTTCATAAACCTGTTATAACTAACTTTAGTATAACATAAACACCATTACATACATAAGTAATTCATTGCTGCAGTAGTTTTTACTGATTTTTGGTATTCAAGTTCAATATTTTGCACACCGAGTTAGTTATAAAATTTCATTGAAAACCACTTGCAACTAAATATTAATGTTTATGTCAGACGTATCATAGGGAAGGTTCATTTAACGTGAAACGATCTGTATAAATTTCATTACTTGTTTTGTGTTACTAAGGAGTAATTTATGTTTAGTTGTTGCATCGTGCACTTAGTAAGCTTTGTATCTGGCATCTTTGTAATTATAGTCTGCTACTATCTAGAATAGATACTACCACAAGGTAATTTAAGCTTGTCCAAAATAACTAAAGCATTATTTTACAACTGCGAAATTGATAAGGTTGAAAATCGTATATTTATTCAGAAAACCAGTTAATTATAATTTGATCAGAATGTGCAAATATAATTGTGCAGATCTTCAGGAAATTTTAACATTGTGGCCAAATTTATATTTATGTTCTGTAAAGTTTCACATTTAACTACATTGAAGCAAACTTGAATCGTCTTCCCTTCTTAATTGCTGATTAAATTATTAAGATTCTAACCTTTAATAATACTTTAAGCCTGTTTTATTAGAATTACAGCTTTATAACCACAATCTTTCAAAAGAATCTGTAGGTTAATTTGCTTAATTGTTTCATTGTATAATTTTGTTTTTACCTAAAAAGGGAAAAAATTGATGCGGGCAATATTGTTTTGATTTAGACATATCCCTGTTTTGTCGGTAATCATGGGAGGCAATCTTTTGTTTTGTATATTGTTACATATATCCTTTTGGTATAAGAAGATTCGAATCCTGGCGGCGCCAATACGCGAGGGTGAACGGACGTCAGGACGGGACCGACGCTCGTGGCGCCAATAGAGTTAGTTGTTGAACGAACACGGGGATACAAACGTCTCCGTTTTTGCCTCAAATCACAACGACGCGCGTTCTAACGTTTAAATGTTTATATAACTCGGTTTCGTTTTTTCAAAGTTTTTAAATGTTTCCTATTATTTTTCTAAACAAATATAAATGTTAAAATTGTACCTATTTGAGACTTTATATAAATGTAATTAAATCTTCCACTTTAATTAACTTAGTTTAGCGCTGAAATATATAATAAGAGTTTGAGTTTCCTTTGGTGACAGATGTTCGTATAATTACTACTTTATACGATTCAATTTGGGTGTTATTTAAGAGAGCTAGCTGCATAAGGGTTTGGCGAAACTGATGGAATATTGCAGGTACCAATTAGTAAGAATATTGAATGCGAAATACAAACTTAATGTAATAATCTAACTTCGTCAAAGGACTCGGAAATAATTAAGCTTTTCGCTTTGTGTTTAAGCACCGCTTGTTTACGCCAGCCATGAATGCGTGTTCTAAATGTTAATAGCTTTTCGTGACGTTCAAATAAAAAATTTTGTTTCATACGAAAAAGTTTGAATGATTTGTCATTAATAAAAAATGAGAATTTCCAGATTTTGACATGAGTGGAAAATTAAGTCTTCTATAAATGTGAACCTGATGTAATCTGAACCTCTGCAAAACTTTTATTACGTAAAGTTTGACAATTTACAGTAAAGTTCACTATATAAAAAAAGGGGGGAAAAAGGAACTTTTGCTTTAACATATATTTTCCAACTCATTATTCTTTATTTTACTTTAAGAAAACTACAATTAGGACTAATTGTGAGGTGTTTTTCAATTCAAAAACTAACAATAAGTATTGCAGTAGTCCAGTACGCTACTATACTTTGCTCTTTTGTTATTCAGTTTTACAAATAAGACTACGTGGTGAACGACTTTGTTGTAATTAATATAAAACTAATTTCGTCGCTGCAATTTTAAATTACATGAAACTCAATAAAAAGTTTGAAACTTTATGAAATCCTTCTTGAGATCTATTCTTGATGACAAGAGCAGAAAATTTCAGACTATACTTTAATGGCAGTCTTTTAAGCACAAAATTTTATTAAGATAAATTCTTTTTTTAATTTAAATTTAGTGCAAATGCAGCACATAAAGGAAGTTGAATGAAATCAAGTAGAGTTGGCCTGCTTTCAAGTTTTGCAACATTCAGATTTTGAATCTTATGGAAAATGCACTTGTATTCTACGAGAAATTTTTATCTTTATACTCTAGCAGTACTTCAAGAGCGTATTGGGTCGACTAAACCTGTTTGAATTGTAATAAAAATGTAAATACCTTTGAATTACATGAGCTTTATTTGTTGGAAAAATATTGTTACTAGAAAATATGAATTCCTTTTTTTGATTTGATTTTTATTATTTTGTGTTTTCCCATGTATGATTCGTTGTATATTCTATTCAAACGTCCGTTATCAGAATTTTGTACATAAGGGCTAAGTCGGGCGTTTGAATGTGCATTTATTACCGACGGAATACTTGACATCAATGTTCAGTTACGATACCTATCAAATTCAGCTAGCATTTCAATGCATTGATTGAGAGTTCAACTGCTAAATTGGCCAAAACTCTCCAAAACGAAGATTTTTCATTTTCCGTTAAATATTATTATTAATATTTTTGTCCGTATAATCACAATCCATTCTTCTTCATTTTGTGTCTAAAATCTTTTAAAGATTAGAAACCTCTGCATTATATCTCGTTTACTACCTACTCTGCGTGCGCGCTAGCTTGAAACTTAAGAAACTTGTGGATCTTGGTCTTTGTGATTTTTTATTTTAGTTTGGCATAGTAGAGACTTACAAGACGTAAAGCTTGAAATTGTGAAATTTGGAATTTTGAAATGTCAGAGAAGCAAATATCATATCAATGGCCAAAACAGAGAAGATTTAATCATCTGGAATTCTAAAAATTAAAAAACAAAAGCTCAGAATCTAGAGATTTTGGTAAATTGAAGATAAAGATGAGAAGACGAATCAAAACTGTTTGAAAGAAAGTTCTAAAATTGGACAATAATAGTACCAAGTTATTTTATTTTCTTTTACTTTTAAGATTTTTCGATTGAAATAAATTCTTCTTATAATGCAAAGAAATTGGCATCCCATATAGCTATTTGCTCTTCTTTTATTTGTTACCATCCCAATAAAGGTAATCTCAAAAGCAAACATCTGAATTAAAGATCCGACTCGATCTTATAAGACATGTTTATTCTTTGAAAATGGAAGATTGGCCATTACTTTGAGCAGCTACATTTCTCCGACTTGCTTATTTATCGATTCCGCTCTGTAATTAAAATCTAAGCGACTTGGAATTTACTACAAATTGAGATTTTTGATAATTCTGCCATCTTGAATATTCAATTGATCCATATTTAAAATTTCCAAGAAATCAGATTGTAATCAAGAAACCTCGAGCTGGTAATTTTTGAGAAAATTTCTATTTTTTGAAATGGTCATAGTTTAAAAATTATAATCGATGAAATTTGATCATCTTGAGCAGTCATACCTCATTAGATTGCAGGTTTCCTCGTTTTACTGTGCCATTAAAATCAAACAATCTAGAGAATTGTCGTAAATTAAAATTTTTTTCATACTTTGGTCGCCATCTTGAGCAGTCAATTTTCTAAATAGACTAATATAAGATCTACTTCACTCAGGAGAACAGATTGCAATCAAGAAGTGACCATGATTTAATGAAAATGTAAACTCAGTAAAATTTGGTTATTATCTTGAGCAGCCATATTTCATCTATTTCCTGGTTGTCTGTTTTCACTCTACGAGCAAACTAAAGAACAGCCATACTTTGAACACCAAGTTGACAATTTTCTCAGTTTCTAATCTACGTACCACATTCAGGAGAATTAAAAAAGTCTCAAGTTCTTAGGAAATCTAAACCTTTGTAAAATCGGTAAAATTTGATCATCAACTTGAGCAGCCATATCTCATCGATTTGCTAGTTTCCTGATTCCACTTTGCAATTAAAGTTTAACAAACTACAGAATTACCATAGATTGAGATTTTTGATGTTGGTGTCAATTCTAAGCAAAGATATATCAAATATCCAACTGACCAATATTTAACATTTTATCTCGTTTTACCCTATCTCAAGAAAGAGAACAGATTGCAATCAAGAAACTTCAAGTCTGTAATTTTTGAGAGACTTGATTTTTTGGGCGAAAAATGAAAACTTTGTAAGTAAGATCATTAGCTTGAGTAATCATATCTCATGGATTTACTAGTTTCCCGATTGCACTTTGCAGTTAAAGACTAACAAATTGAGAATTATCATAACTTAAAATTTTTAATAATTTTGGTTGCCATTTTGAACAGCCATATCTCGAGTATTCAACTGAACAATCTCTAGAATTTTCTTGATTTTTAATCTACCTTATTCAGAACATGCTGCAAATAAGGAACCTGAAGACCTCTTGGAGACTTCAAATCTTTCATGAGCTAGGATGATCTTAGCTTTTTCGTTTTTGGCTTTGAGTTATCTTTGTTGTACATGTAGTGCATTTCTGATATAGGAAACACTACCTTTTCGAGGTTGCATCAAATCATCTTGGTAAAATAAAAGGTTTGTTTATACAAATTTTTGTTTGCATTACTTGTAATCGAAGTCATTTTTCTTGTTGACTTGTGTATTATTTCTATAGTCCATCGAGTACAAAGAAGTCTAATTGGGGTGTAACTAGTATGTTTCCATGAAGTCTTGAAACCTCTTCTCCTGCTCTAAAATTTTAATTTTGTGGCAGAGTTTTTGATTTTGGTAACTAGGAACAAAATTGTAATTTGAGGTTAGAAAAAGAGCATCATCGAGAATTTCACAAATGGAGTTCGTTGTTCAGCAAAGAACGTATCACACAAATAGCTTTTGTCAAATTTCTTGTTTACATTCCAATTGGTTACTTCTGCCACAAAATAGCCAAAAATTCTCAGAAATCATTGTCTTGAAAACTTTAAATGTATTTCTCGATTTGGACGACACATTCCCTAACTGCTGTTCATGTTATCATTCTTTGAGTCTTCTGTTACACATTCCTCTAGTTAGCTGATTTACTCTTGAACGTACTAAAGTTTTTTGAAATCAGAATTCTCTCTCCAAAAGTAAGATTTTTATGAATTTTTTATATCAAATCTTCTAATATAGGTTTCTCTACATATAGATATTCCCACCAAAACTTCATTTCATTAATTTTGGTTGAAGGCTATTGGTAATCTTAGTTACAAAGATAGGCCTTAAATTCCTGCATTCTTCCAGAAGGTGCAAATAATATAAATCTAAAAGTACCAAATTAAGCATTTGTTCGCGTTTTAATATAAAACGCACGTTCTGGAGACATTTCTAATAAGCGAAAAAGACTAGTAGAGGGAAACATCCAAACACGAAAATAACCATTTTGTAAATGTCAGACGTGCAAAAAATATTGTGACATTCCAAGTGACGACAAACCAATATTCTGAATTCTTATTTAACAATTACTGAAGAACAGAACGACGATTCAAACTCCCTTTTATTGTTTCAAACAAAAACAAAAAAAAGGTATCGCCATTAAAAAAAATAATCAAGTTATTCAAATAGCGGGTTTCCTATTAAGAGATTTAACCACCGTGAAACCAGGCCTATACGCAGAATCTCGACCAAAGTGTTTGGTGAATTATTAATGGAAACTTAGTTGTTTAATAACAATCATTTGATAAATTAAAGAACAAAGCAACCGTTAAAACCAATCGTTATCAATTTTTTTACAATAGTGTTAATGTATAATTTAAAGGTGCGGTTTAAATATTCCTGTACCTGTAAAAAACTTGGGAATTTCGGTAAACGTAATATAAAGAGCAAACAATATTGAATTTAAAAAGTTTCGGCACGGATGCAGAAAATGTAGCAACTTTTACAAAATTAGAATTCCTAATTGGAGCGCTTTTCGGCAGCGAGAAAGTCTCATTTTTGCAAATGTAATACTTTCCTTGTAATTAGCAGCAAAAGAAAAACAGAATGTCTTCTTTTTATGTTTCCATACAATTATGTTGGTATTATACATCAAAAGCACCTGATTTCATACTGATATTGCTATTGTTAATTAAAACCAAACTAGAAAAAACCGAAAATCTCAATTAAATAAAAAATCGTTTGTAGCATAATAATGCGTTTCTGTTTTGTTTACTTTTACCAAGACCTTAAGTAAACAGTTCACTGTTATTAGATTTTAATTTGTTTTGATCGCGTTTTAATTTAAAACAAATTGGCGTGGAATTACAATTTATGTAATATAATTGAACTATTTTACATACTGCGAGATTTCAACCAGTTTTTTCTAAATGTAAAATTGAAGTAAAAACGTCATCCTGCAGGCAATGTAACATATACAGAGCGAACACCGGCTGTGGAACGCTTTAAATAAAAAATTTTTTGTGCATCTGAGGCCAAAATCCTTGGATACGTCAACATTATTTCCCAACTATTCGAGTGATTTTCTTTTTTCTTTCCCCCACCCTTACCCATGATGACATCATCAATATCAACCCCCTTCTTCCCTTAAATGGCAAGCATACAATTATGTCAGTGGCGTAACTATAAGCTGGTTTATTCCAAATAGAAAAAATACGCAATAAATAAACGAAACCAGTTTTAAATTATAAACACATAACCAAAACAACATAAAATAAAACTATCAACTATCAAATTAAGAAATTTAAAAGTCTAACTATCAAAGTGTTCGAACTGCGACTCATGTACTTCTTGGTAAAAGGCAAGTCTTTGGATAAACTAGTTTGACATGTTGCGAAGCATATCTGGGGTATCGCTTGGATTTTGTTTCGGATTCTTTCTTTGAACATTTCGATAGAATTTGGTTTATTAAAATAGATTTTACTGTTAAGGCTCTTTCTATAAAATAGGGACCTAAGATTCTGTTTCCGATAATGTATGCCCAAACATTCTGTTTTTTCGGAATATTGAGAATGGGCCTCCACCATACAGTGTGGGTTTTGGGGTGCCCAATAGCAACAATTTGTCGCTTCGTCAGAAAAGATAACCCGGTTGACAAAATCAGTATCAGCATTACATCTTTTCATCATATTATCACAAAACTGAAGTCTACGGTCCGGATCATCTTCGTTTAATTCTTGGACTAAATTCACCTTGTATGGATGCCATTTATGGTTTTTTAAACACGTATTGTTTTATAACATTCGTCAACTGTTTATTTACCTACTTTGATAATTATTGTGAATCAGTATTCTTTTGATCAGACAAGATCAACTGACATAATTGACATAATTCTTAAGAGAATCAGAATCTGTAATCTGCACAGATAATTTTTTATTTATAGCGCTCACGGCTAGCGTTCGCACTGTATAATTAATAAAGTCCAATATTGTTGACAATTATAATTAGTTTCGTTAATGAAAATGAATTTTATCACTACTGTATTCATAGGAGAATAGAAATAAAGTCTAAGCAATGAAAAGTTTTGTTTGTAATCTACTATTTGAATTTGTGGACATAAAATTAGTTTTTTAAAATAAAAGTTTTATTTACCATGAATAAACTTTTTTAATACTGCAACTCTAAAAATCAGATTTAAAAGTTTTACTTTTGAATTTTGTTTTTACGCCGTATTCAAATGCAGCTGACTATGCAAACTAAAAACTAACATCGAGCTAAAGTTGCTTTCAGTTGCATTTTTATCCAGTTAAACATCATATCGTGCGAAAAGTTTTATCTTTTTTACAAGCTTTGAACCACCACCTTTGTTTAAATCATTCACAATATGCTCTTAAAGAGATTTAAAAATTTAATTTGGAAAATTTATTCTTGCTGTTAACTACTCTTAACTGAAAAATACTTTTTAGTAAATTTTTTTAATTTTCAAACTGTATCTTTGTAAAAGCAAAGCTTTTTACAGTGGCAGTACTAATGTTTCTACTGCTCACCACCTCTACCTTCTGATATTAAGTATCTAATACATTAGCTTTTAATTTGATTATCCCGCTTGTTGCTATTAAATAAAGTAACTAAAATAAATGATTATAGGGGCTTAGAAGACAAACAAATCGATTTTATGAGATGTCTTTTGCATTAAATCAGATGACTCAGAAGAGAATGTAAAGCATATCTTTCTATAAGACACTTTACAAAAGAAACTAATAGGTTAATGCAGAATAAAACAGAATAAAAAAAGAATGGAATAGGTAAATTCTTGAAATAGATAGTACAAAATATAGGGAGCGTTAAAAAGCCCATTAAACTAGGATAAGGAAACCGTCCAGTCCATGCGGTGAAAACAGTCGTTAAAAATCATAATCTGATAGTAACCATAGAAGTTTCGCATTTGTCCTTCTTGCTCAGTACTATATTGAGGGGGATGGTAACAATGTTTTATGGTTCTAAGAGACGTATACGTACAGATCTATTGCGATTCGAATTTGTCTCTTACTAAGGTTTGGGATCGAAACTGTCTTAGCTCAGGAACATTACCAACCAGGTTCCAGTCTCATCAAGTAGGTTACCGTTCATTCATTTGCAAGGGAGTCGATTTTTTTGTTCATGCTTTGATGCCTTAGTAACGTCAACGAGTAACCGTAATATGCAGCCAGCTTATTCAGAGGCTTTACTCAATCCCTGCCAACATTCGAAGTAAATTTGACAGTCAATACCATCAGGTTTAAACGCTTTTCTTTTTTAAAATCAAATCGTCAACTGTAAGGTTGAAATCAGCAATTAAGTTTTGAAAATCGTATTGCTCATAATTATTAAATTTTTGCATAACTTAATTCAGAAGCCCAGAGAAGTTAAAAAAGAACCTTCTTCTTATGTAATCAAATCCATAGTTTCCACAACTACTTTTGGAAAGATCTGAACATAAAGAAAACAAACTTTGAATTGGAAAGCTAATAAGAAAGAAAAATATAAAAAATGTAAGCCCTAGATGGTATTTATGCATATAGCTACTGGATTTTGCCCTAATGCTGTTTGTTTAAAGTGCCTGTTGGGAGTAACATCGCTGTATATTAAACCAGTACAGTGTTGTCCTATTTGTTCTCTTATTTATCTGTTTAGGTATTACTGCTTACTTTAGAATCCTAAACTAGCTCAACTCAACTATGAAAAGTAGTATTCTCGACACTGATAGACTCATTAAGGATGATAGGTACCACGTGACTAACCTTTCAAAACAACGTTCCAAGACCTATACAAGCTGTTTCAAGCGATCAACTGCTACTGGAGTTTGTGTTCAGCTATGAACGTATTACACAAATTGCTTCTGTCATATTTCTTGTTTACATTCCAGTTGGTCACTTCTGCCACGAAATGCTAAAAAATTATCAGAAGCAATGGCAATGCTTCGATTATTGTCTTCAAAACTTTAAACGATTTTTTCGATTTGGACGACACAGCTTTCCCTAATTGCTATTCATATTATCATTCTATAGAGTCTTCTATTACGCATTCCTGTAGTTAGTTGATTTACTTTTGAACGTACAAAATTTTTTTGAAATGAGAATTCTCTGTCCAGAATTAAGATTTTTATGGATTTCTCACATCAAATCGTGACGTAACTAACCTTTCAAAACAACGTTGCAAGACCTATGGAAGCTATTTCAAGCGATCAATTGCTAAGTTAGGACAAGGTATTTGTTGTATAGGCTCTTTGTTTGACTTCAACATTTATAGGGATTGTTATCTTTTTAGCAAGAATTGATACCAATGCGTTCTGAACGCAACTGTCAAGGAGGTTAAAGTTGTTGTTGGCATGGGATGAAGTAGTGCACAGAAAGGACTAGTAAAAAGGGTCTGTAGGTAGTATATAATCTTTGTTTTTCACATTTGGACAGCATTCAATAATATTGCCCGAATACCTTCTTCTTTTATACTTGACTCAATGCATGACCTCTTTGCTAGGTTGAAGATTTCTAAGACTATGCAGTAGCTAATTCTTCTATAACAAATCGTCCTAGCTTACGACGTTACAGAAGTCAGTATGAAATGTAAGCTTGTAATGTTATGCAGATTCGATAGATAAGGTTGTTCGTGATACTATCAAAGTGGTTTTGTCGTTTTCTTTTGTTTGGGTAGTCGTACTGTTAGATGATTCCATTATGTATGACGACTCCTTTTGACGGTTAACATCTCTTGAAGGACCATAGAAAAAGATGGTTATCCGGCGAGAATTACACCGAAATCTATGCAGTTGCATGCATCTATCATGATGCCTTGTTTCTTCAAATTTCTAACTCATTTAGTCATATGTTGGAATGGTATGGTAGCTTCTCCGTAAACTATACTTACAGATTGCCATGGGTAAAATTTCCATTTGGGCGTTAAATTTGTCTCTGCATCTGCTTTATTGGACAAATCTTGGCTTTTTTGATATGTAAGCTCATGTCTTAGTTTGGAATTTAATTGGATGCTCAGTTATTTGATGTTGCCTACTTTTCTAGTAATTTCGTCGTTACATATACGAGGGTAGACGTACCTGACCTAACAAAGAAAACACAAAAAAATTGGGAAAAATATCTTTATTTCTCTACATAGTCTCGTTTTAGCTCGATACATTTTTCCCAGCGATGTTCAATAGCGTCGATACTCTGTTTATAGTGAGAAACGTCGAGCTCTTCAAAATCAACCGCAGGCTCTACTTCTTCATTGTTGGCAAATCTTTTATCACCGATCCATTTTTTCAAGTTTGGAAACAGAAAATAATCCGAGGGGGCCGAATCTGGCGCAGAGGGTGCATGAGGAAGCAATCCGAATTTTAACTCATTGATTTTGGCCATCGTGATGACAGATGTGTGAATTGGTTTATTGTCTTGATGAAACAAAACTTTTTTTCGCCAAATGTGGCCGTTTTTTCTTGATTTCATCACTCAAACGCTGCAATAAGTTAGCATTGTTTTTCTTTTCTGAAGATAATCAATGAAGATTATCTCACGCCGATCCCAAAAAACTGACGCCATGACCTTGCCTGCAGATGGAACTGTCTTCGCCTTCTTTGAAGGCGATTCTTCCCTTTCAGTCCATTGGTTTGACTATTCCTTTGTCTCGGGTGTGAATTGATGGACCCATGATCCATGATTATGAATCGACGCAAAAAGTTGGCTTTATTGCTGTGAAACTTCGCCAAACACTCGATTAAAACATCCTCACGACGCTGTTTTTGTTCCATGGTGAGTAATCACGGCCCCCATCTTGCGCACAGCTTTCTCATGTCCAATTTTTCAGTCAACATGCGATATACAGCACTTTTTGAAATGCTTATCATGTTTACTAGCTCGCGCAGTTTCAGTCGACGGTCATCCAATACCATTTTGTGGATTTTTTTCACAATTTCTAGCGTAGTCACCTCATTTGGTCGACCACTGCGATGTCCGTCTTGACAACTCGTACAATCTCGTTCAAACTCTGCCACCCAATATTTTACTTTTGTAAACAAGGGAGCAGACTCCCCCAGAGTAGAATTTAGCTCCGCTTTGATATTGGTTGGACTGAGGCCTTTCAAATGAAAGTATTGTATCACGTAACGATGACAAATTTTTTTCATGTTTACAAATTCACTGAGAGCGTTCACTATTGATGGCTGCCAAACAAATACTAAACAACGTAGCGTCGTCTAACTTCAAATTTAAGTTTTAGAAGATTGGTACTTTCTACCATAGTCATTCTTTTCAAACAACAGCCGCCATCTATACGTCAGGTCGGGTACTTCTGGGACTATACGATAGATTCTTTCATCAGTAAGTTTATATCGTACGTAGACTCCATAAAACAAGGTCCAGGACAGAACTTTCTGGGCAACTTTGTGTGGATTCTGTCATAATTTAACGAATTATATATTTCTATCTTTAAGGCAGTTTCTTACGAGTATAATCTTGGTAAGCTTGCATTGACTATCTCAGTGATTACCAAACTTAATCAGTAAGATTTTTGCTACATAATGTTTGTATTGTGTGGAATTTTTCAGAAAACTTGCTGTTAATGTTTATTTACTTATTTAGTTTGCTTTTTGGAAATGAAATTGAAATGTCTAATTTTTTCATTTCCAACACTCAGTTGTTTTTTTTCGTTTTTTAAATAAAACACATCTTCGTGAACATAAAGTGAGTACCCATTTTGGGAATTATCGAGACTTGAAGGTTCCACATCTGCCAATAACGCTTAAAGTAGAGAAATCACTGTAACTGCTATATCGATACGATTCGGTTTTTTGTGGAGTAACATTCATTGTCTATTCTAGATTTTAATTTTGAAATAACATTAATTTCCGAACAAAGTACATTATACCTACACTCTTGATATACATAGGAACCTGTTAAAAATTCAATTAAATATAACCCACGGTACGGAAAATCGGGTTATGTCAACATTTAAATAGTAAATTAAAAGAATAGGCAAGTCTGTGCTTTTTAGCGTATGGAACATGTGGTTGGTTAGCCAGTGAATAAACTCTACAAAATGCAATTTCATTCTTAAATATTCAATCAGAAAAACCCAAAAATCATCTTCAAAAAGCAGCAATTCCTCGTAATAAAAGACAAAAATGATGGTAATGTTTGTTCTCATAAAAATGCAAGTTAATTCGATTTATGCCATTCACTGTAAGCCCGATGTTTTTAACTGCAAACAGAATTTTTTGCTAACCAAATAAAAGCTAAACACAAAGGATAACTAATTGAATCTGCACAGTTTTCTATTTCCTCTTTTAGCAATTTTAAGTGCACCAATTTGCCGTTAAATTGCAATTTGTTATCAAAGCAAATTGCATGGCACAACACAAAATTTCTGTTTAATTAATACAACCTTTTCTTCCCGTTATACAATAGTTCACTACCGCGAATTGTTTATCTTTTTTTGTAAAATGAAACGAGACAAGAATATTCCCTCAGAGCTAACGAAGTTAGTTGGAAAATCCTTGTTATATTTTCAGCTTCATTCTCGTCAGTTTAACCTAGAACACGGATTGTACTTTTTTCCTTTTTGTTTTAACTTTAACTTAATTATTCCGTTGTTTAAAATTATACAGTGAAATTAGTAACGCCTCTTAATCTATTTCTGTCTTCTAATAAAATTAACTTTAAATCCTAAAATAATCAAGTTTTCTCACTTTGGAAACAAAAATTACAAACTGAGAAATGTTTCAATTTCATTGTTTTGTGAGCTTTTCAGTTTCTGGAAGTTTTTTGAGGTTATGAAGAAGTTCTTGAATTTACAGGCATTTCCTAATTTCGTATAAGGATAGACAGTGTCGTAATTAAAAATTAATTGTCATAAATGTTCGTTATTTGACACGAGAGACATCAAAAAGTTCACGTTGACATTTTTGAAGTTCAGTACTTAAATGTCAGATTTTCCCTTCGAATTCGAAAATTTTTTCCAAGTTAATTGCCGTCGTTGTGTCAGGGGCAATTTAGGTACTAATAAGCACGACATGGAATCTATAATAGAGTGGACATATTGATAGATGAATATATTCGGAGATAAGTGGTACTTCGGGCATGTCTAATGGGGTTGTTGGCGTGGTTGGGGAAAGCATATAAATGATTGCTGCATAAATCTAGAACCTACCCTCGCATTTATTTTCGAACGATGGTTTTTCGCCCTTTACGTGAAACTGAAACTGATCGATAAAGCGAGGTATTCGTTTTCTCGTTTTCATATTTGCGATTCCAGACTAAAATAGATTTCTCCCATTGCGAACAACACGAAAATCTATTATAAATATTTATTTGGGCTTTTCTCATAATGCCTTACATTGTCAATACGAAATTTAATATTCACGTAAAGCCAAGAAAATTTCCATTTAATATTAGTATGTGGACGTGAGATGTCCAACTTAGGGGAACAATAGAATGATGTGTTTTTTATAATGGAATGCCAGGTTGGGTAAACAATATTATTCGTATAACATTTCGATCTAGCGTTTTCTAGCAAGAGAAATACAATACAGTTCTGAAGGTTTCTCCATTACCGCACTATTCACGTATTTAATTGAAATAATTTGGCTTCACCGGTTGATTAATAGTAGCTAAAAGCACTACAACCTAGTACAGAACAATTTCTAAAACTGCCAACTTATAAATTGCTAGCACTAGAAATTATTTATGTTAGTATAGAATGTGTCGAGTCTCAAAAGCGACGGTTTTAATTATCAACCTATTTAATTAATATTGGGGTCGTTATGCGCTCCCATTTAATGATTTTCTAGCGTTTTCAGTTTGCAAACGTTCTAAATTCAAATGTCTCATGTCGTTAGTGGCGTAAAGAATTTTCCCTTTACTAAGAAGTATCCTAGTAACATTTACTTTAATGCATAGTGAAGCGTGGTCCTTTCATCAAGAATAACAAAACAATACATCACTGAAAAGCGCTTCGGCTGAAATTTCTCAATTTACATAAATTTTATTTTTTTACAAACTAAATTTCTTATTAGAATTTGATGACTAAATCTGCATATTTGAAAAAATGTCTTTAAGTCTAAAATCAATCAATTAATATGCAATGCTTGAATAATTATATTTCGTTAATTATTCGATGGGGTAAAAGGAAATAATAAAGTAGATCGTAAAAAAGAAAGCTCGTATTCTTTCCAAGATGCGCAATTTCCAATTAATTATAATTTAAAAGCTTTTCTCTCTCTAAACTTCTTTTAACACCCTCCTAATTTCATATTTTCAGGCGCCGTACCCATATAATATTTCTGCGTGGGTAATTATTTTTATTTTATTATATTACCTGCTACTAGTATCAAATTCTCTAACTTTTGTGAACTTTCCTGCCTAATTAAAATTGTTATGTAGATCACTTAATTTTGTGCAAGAAACATGAGTAAGCGTGTAACCAGAATTTATCGAATCACTAAGCTTTTACTTATAAAGAAGTTGGAATATAAAAAAAGTTAGGAATTTCTTAATAATATACAAAGCAGCAGCCAAGTTAAAAATATTTCAAATTATCGGATGATAGATAGTAGACGTAACCGTTTTCAAGAATTAACACAAGTCTTATAGTCAAAGCTTCCCATTGCGATGTGGAGGAGTAAAACTCAAAACTGAATTTGCTACCATTATTCGTAACAACTGAACAGGAAATTGATTTACCTAATATAGCAAGAAATATAATTAATTTAAACCTATTTCTGAAATTAGCCAAATGAGCACGATCAATCCTATTAAGATTAGCTAAATTGAATGGTAATGTCAAAGCGAAGTCTTATTTCAAGTGTTACTGCTGTTATTATTTTTTATTTATTAACAATATTACAAAGCCTCATCTTGGCGTAGTTTAACTAAGCAAGAATAAATACTTCAGAGAACCCTATGTGTCGGTATCACGATCTGATTTTTCAATTATCTTAACTTTATAAAAAAGGATTTCATCAAACTCAAAGCGAACTGTGGAAAAACTAGGCGAATAACGAAAAACCAAAATCAAGGTTCAGAATCTCAAAGCCAAAAAACTCGACACGGCAGATATCCGTCTGAAATTTTAGGATTCATATCTATAATCTTTTTTCCGGTCACCTCTCTTGGTATTATCCCAACCATACTGAAGTGAAGCTACTAACTAATGCATTGCTTGAACCTAGTACTGCTTGAACCTAGTACTGCTTGTTTACTAAAGTCAACGGCGGTCTCAGAATGCAATTCCAGGATACTGGAACACTCCTACAAGGCTCTCATTTGACCTTTGATCGAGTATATCGATATATGACCATTTGATTCTAGCAGAAGAAAAGAGAGAGATCACTTCCTCTGTAATCTGACGGAGATTTCTCCTATAGTCTGAGATTCTTGAGGAGTCGGTTCATACGTGAACAAGGCAGTTGAACAAAGCAAATGTCAGGTACTCAGTACTCTCTGAATTTGATCGCAGTACTCAGAACAACACCAAACAAACGACACAAACATCTCCCAACGATTGTTTTTGATAAGGTCTCCTAACATCAACTCCCTCACATTTAGACATCCTTGATCCGCCTGTTTTCACTAAAGGTTTCTGTACCCATCGCCACGCCATTGACAGAGCTCTTAACAGCTTACCATCATCAACAACAGATCGCGATCTCTTTCATGAATCGCGTAGCTATTCATCAATGCGAATTCATCGACCACTGGTTTACCCCGATGCGTAAACCGCGTTTTACTGTTGCTAGCTTCAGTCAAGACTCCGAACCGTGAACTGTGACTTTCTTTTTTGGATTACCCTTTGAAAAGTTGTCACAACACGAGAAACTCCTTACTATAAAAGCAATGTCGAGGATTCAACAAAACCGATGATCTGAGTGACTAAATATGAGTATCCACTAAATCTCCATTTCAATTCCAGACTGAATGGGAGTTTTGACAATTTATTTTATCCCTTTAGTTGTGCTTTGGTGCAAAAAAATAAACACGTCAGGCAAAAATATTGAGAAACAGAAAGAAATGTACGTAACCGTTTTGAAAACAGCTTAGAATTCTGTATTGATCAAAATTTCTAAATTTGCTTGTCTCAAATAACCTAACCGAACAAAAAAGTTTGAAATGACTTACCACGTTGTACTTGTTTTGTCGATAGATGTGATATTTCGAGTCCTTTTCAACTAATGGTTCTAACAGCTGAATACGTGTTTTTCTTAATACTCATAGCCTTCCCAAATTTCTCTCACTTCTTGTTCTTATATGCTGCAGGAAGATGGTTTTAAGACATAAAGTAGCGTAGCTCAGAGAAAAATTGTGCAACGTGTTAAAATAAAAAAAAGGGGGTGGAAGATTACTTACTAAGCTAGAGGATCATCTTGGATGTAGTTAGTTCCATACCGAGGTGGCCTTCGTAAGAATTTAAAAATTCCATGCGCAAATACTTGGCTGGATCTATTCGACACAAAAAACAATGTGAAAATTAACTATCACAAGTGTGTACTTATTGAAGAAATTCATTCATTGCCAAACTTTCTTAATTTCTCTTCCTGGATTTTACATCATATCGTTTGGGTAAATTTTTTTGTAGCTTTTTTATGCGCCATTTTATCATCTGTATGCCAAAATAGACCGAGTTCGGTTGCTATTATTATTTACAAACTAATATATAGAAAAATACGAGAGTAATAAATGGAATAGGAATGAAATCATTTTTGTCAATAAATCTTTATTTTCTAATTTTCCGGGCATGTAATGTCTTGTGTTTTTTGTTGTTTATCGATTTTTCTAATTCCTTATCTTTATCTGCTATAACGTTTTTATTACTGTCATTACTGTGATGATGATGGAAAATGTGTGATTCCAAACAATACGTTTCCATTCTAAACATTAATCAAAGTAAGGGCGAAGTTTAGCCGTTGTCAGTAGAAAACAAACAACGATTTTTTCCTATAAAGTAATCTACCATATGAATATTTGATACTTGATGAGATTAAAGTTTTGTTTTCCCTTGAAAACATAATTATATTTTGAAAGTTGTACAAATTGAAAAGTCTAAAAGCAAGAACGGCTGAAAACACTCTCAAGCGATTAAAGAAATCCTGTTTAGTTCATTTTCCTTTATGTATCTCTTTTCTAAAAGACTAATAACTCCGGAATTTCATATTTTACTGAAAATCTTTTCTCCGTGTTTCTTGCTTGATGTTTCCCGGAAATTCTGTGTATTTGTAATGTTTGTCAACAGATTTAATAAGCCGGATCGCATTAGTAAAGAAATTTTAAAAAACATAATTTTAAATATTTCAAAGCGTTTACATTTTTCTTTTGACCTCAATTGGTGAGAGTTATTTGGAAACTCATTAATTAAGAGCATTGCACAAAACATAAAACTGACAATAAAAATACCTTTTTTTCCAAACAATGACAAGACAGCCACCATCTTTATAAAGTTGCTCTTCTCGCTGAAGTTATTAATCATAGCACAGAAGAGAGTTTTCACCCTACGATATGGAAGTATTCACAAACTAAATCGTTTATGCCATACAAATAGAAGTTAAGTTTGGAACTTTATAAAAATAAAGTCTTTGAAAGTTAGGCCATGTTTAAAATTGATGGGTAGTTTTTTGTAACAGCAGTTGCGTTTTATTCACTTTTTGACATACACATAACTTTCTTTCAAAAGGATCACTTTTTAAATCTCTAGTACATAGTACACATAAAAAATAAAATTTTATATAAATTTGCTTGCTTTCTAGTTTTTTTCTAAGATTAAGCAGAGTTTATTTATCGAACTAAAACTTTCTCAAGAAATCTAACCTGCAGTTACCTCAGTGATCAACCGACCGCATAATGTGCGTTGATGCAGCTGTACAACAATAGTTTACGGAACTAATCGCATTTTATTCATTTTGTTCAAATGCGAAAAGGTAATTTAGCTGTGCACGTGATTGTCTAGTAGATGTGCATACGCATATCTTGTAAGTCCATCCCAATCTATTGTATAAAAGTTATTATAGCCCCTTTTTAATTTTTTTGTTTAACATGTGTAGTCTTCATTTGTTATTTCCAGTTAAATTACTTACAAGACGTTGCCTCTGCTTTTTATAAATGTATATAGACATGTTATTTGTGTACGTAGTAATCTTTGAATTTATAGTAGGTACCTTCCACTCAGAGTTACTCTGAAATGTAAATATACATAATTGAGACAGTAGATTTACAATTTGTTTTAGTTACTATTTGTAGTGAATTGTATCGTCAACTTTCAATACTTACTTGTTAACTCCATACAACAAACAGTTTTTGGGGTCAGAATATATTCACTTAGCAATAGCAGCTACACGCAGAATTCAGAGACTTTTTCCCATCTGATCAATGAAAACGAAAAACTAAACAATACATTTTCCCTTAGTTTTGTACTAATGTCAATAAATAGTTTATTAAGAAAAAAGTAGAAAACAGCTGTTTGGCCCATGAATAGTTATGTTTTCGATTTTCTAGTGCTTCTCCAAATCTATTCTTATCAA
>VTPC01000745.1:131408-143253 GCA_011009095.1 Ignelater luminosus | reverse complement strand
ATCGACTGTAACTATAATAATAACAAAATCGGTTTTTGTCGGGCAAAATAAACTTTAAAAGTAAAAACAGTGCTGTGATTAGTGAGGTTGCCAGCAAGTTCGACAGTTTGGATATAGAACAAAGAGATAAGTCTTTTCTGTTCCTTTGTATATTTCCTGATTTTATATCGATGCGTTTTATTTCACATGCGATGTTCAGCTTTGTATTTTTTCGGGTTAGTGAAGAAAGTTTATTTTAACTTGAACATTATCTATTCAGTTTTATTTTGTGATTACAAGTAACAACTCAAAGTTATTCGGCTTGGATTGGTCAATATACATATGATGTAATCTATTTAATTAGCTTAACCTTGGGATTGTTTATGAAAATCACAAAAAGGATTAAAACAAGGTCACATATCTCCTTGTTTTGGGCCGATGAGAACATTTCGTAGCAAACATGTAGGCCTGTAGCTTAATGTTGTTATCACGCAAATACGACATGACGCAGTTTGTTACTAGATTACTTTGTAGAGTTAAGATATTAAACAGATTGAAAGGAGCGGACATATTACACTCTCAGTTAATGTATTTGAATATTTCGTGCAATTAAAAAAGGTGTGATCCAAATCACATACAACCTTACATTGATCGCATAAGTCGGTCTGGATACAATATTAAATCTTTTGGGATGAGTTGACTAATTGGCATGTCCAAACCTAAGCCCGATTAATTTAGTTATATATTTCTAGACGCTTTTATAGAGTCATGCCAATACTTTTGAGGTATTTTGGAACAAATAAGCGAAAGGGTTAGATCTTGTAGTGTGATGTCTCAATCGTTCTTGCCACTTTTTTCTAATTCTAACTTTAGGTATCCAAAATACCTATTCTACATGGAGAATTAGTCTTGATATAGGATGCTTGTTTTGCTATTCATTATGCTTTATACCGATATGAGCTTTAACTCCTATAAAGGCGATGCATTTGTTTTTCAGTTGCAATTTATGATAAATATGCTTAATTTGATAAGGAACTGGACACGTTTGATAGTTCAAGCTATGCAAATGTTCAAGGGTTTTAAGTACCGATGTAAATCGGATAAGATAAAAGCGTTATTCATATCATGATCCGTAAAATAATTAATTGCTTGTAATATTGCAATGACTTCACAGGTGAAGATAGAAAACGTGTCGCTCAATTGAAATCTAGCCGAGGAATATAAAATCCTTCTGGCGTTTTAAACGCATTATTGTAGATGTGTACATAGTCTGAATATACAGTGGGTCCAAGATAAGGATGCACAACATGGGAATCTTGGAAACGCCAAGAGATACAGGATCGGTTAAATGGGATGAAAGTTGGCTATTTATAGGACGTTTTTGTTGGCGTTTGCAAAACTTAGATATATTGGATAGATTCTGAGATATTTAAAAAAAAAGTAGATTTTTGTTTTTATTTTTTCTTTCATTTATTTGAAGAAATATTGGAAAACTAAAACCACTTTTCCATTGCCACTTTTTGTGCTCTATTAAAATATGTTAACAAGATTTCTGTATAACGTTTCTGTACAACGATTCATGCGCCAACCAATCATTTTACTGTAAAATAAGTAAACTGGCGCGTATATATTTCTAAGGTTATAATTAGGAGGAGATGTGTCGCTATAGTAATCTAAGTTAGAGACCCATCCGTAATGCCATCTTTGAAATTTTCCTAAAATTAAATTTTATTGAAAAAAGAAAACATAGAATCCCGAAAAGTTCCGTTACTTGATTTAACTCCAAATAGCAAAAAGGGCGTTTGTGCAGAGAATTTGAAAGGTAGAATTATCGTTGCATAATGTGTCGCCTAGCTGGGCTAAAAATTTATTTCGTGGAAGAAACTCATACGTATTAAGGACATTGTAAAGTGCCTATTACATAAAAAAAGGTTGTTAGTAAAGATAAACCCTTAATATGTAATACTAACCAATATTCCAGTTCTAAATTCAGCAACAACTAGTAAGAGAGCGCTAATCATATGTTTTAAGAAAGTAATAGGCGCCAAACTAAACATCACTTTGATTTTGTCCTTATATTGAGTTTTTTCTGAACACATAACTTAAAAAACAGTTGCTCACTGTGAATGTTCAATATAAAACAGTTTATTTTCATTTGTTTTATTTATAATGTAGGCGATCATTATTGGTATGTGAATAACACCTATTTCGTGCCAAATAAAATCGAGGTCTAAATAAGTATGTTTACGTGAATATCTTGTGCCTCGTACGTTTGACATCAAAACATCATAACCAAAATCTGCTAGGATATAAGCTGCGAAGAATAAATTTTATAAAATAATTGTTTATGGTTCATAGTTAACGTACCGAAACCTTTCCGTGGACCAGGTAAAACCCAGTCAGCAGAAGATGCAAGTATATCATGTTATAAATAAATAACTGATTTTTTGTCTGGAAAACTTTTTTTTATCATAAGGTATTCTATGCATCTCTAAAATATATCCATCTGCAGTTACTACAGTGTGGTTTTCACAAGGATAACCATATTCTCGTATTAAATCAGGCTTAAAAACATTTGATTAAATAAGTATTTATTAAAACTATTTATTTATATGCAGCTTATCACTAACAACGCAGAATCTTCTCGTATATTACTAGGTAGTGTTGCAAAATGAGCTTCGGTTTTCTTTTTTAAAATACATACTAAACTTATCTTGTGGTTCACTGAAATTGACTGATGATGAAAACAAAGGTAGTTGTAATGTCATGTAGATGATAAGAGCTGCTATCATTATTAGCGGACGTGTTCTTTTGAAGATTTAGATTGCATCTGATTTGTTCCATTTTATGGACTGATAGAAGACTTTTATGTAGGTATTCTGAAATTAAACTGATAGATATAAGAAAACGTAATTCGTTCTGCCTTAGTTAGGTTGGTAATTTTAAAATTATTAAGAAACTAAATATTCACGTTCTTTTCTTTGAAATTGTAGAAAATTGTTATGATTTTTAAATTAGAACTATTCACCCTACAAAAATGTTTGCTGGACACCTATGCAAAGTATCACATTTCAAAGATGGAAGTTCTGATACTTTTCAGAACCTCCATATGAGAATTTATTGAATATTATCGAATGGTAATAGCCTAGGATCAACTAGTTAACATACTGAAAGTCGATCTTGATTGGAGAGTCCGTTCCGAAGATACAAACGATGCATGAAAAAACAAAAGACTATCGCTGAGATATAGAAGGGCCATTCCGATACTGGTACTGTTAAACTAGTTAACATACTGGAAGTCCCATCTCGATTGGACAGTCCGTTTTGAAGATACAAACGGTGCATGAAAAAAAAACAAAAGACTAATGCTGAGATTTAGAAAGGCCATTCCGATACTGGTACTGTTAAACTAGTTAAGAAACTGAAAGCCCCATATCGATTGGGCCATCCGTTCCAAAGATACAAACGATTCATAAGAAGAAACAATAGATGATTGCTAAGGTATAGAATGGCCATTCCGATACTGGTACTGTTAAATTAGTTAACATACTGAAAGCCCCATCTCGATTGGACCATCCGTTCCGAAGATACAAACGATGCATCGAAAAAAAACAAAAGACGATTACAGTTATATAAATGCCTTTCCCGGCCTACTGTCTATAGAAGATGTACCATCTACATGCGAGAAACCGTTTTTGAGAAAAATCATTTGTCAAGTAGACGTTTTCGTGGCCCAAATCGGATACACTAAACAGTCATAAGCGCAATGTATTTTTTATGCATTCGTGGCCCAGTCTCTTATGGAAATCGAATAGGGTCCTTTATGTTTTAATTTTAGAGGGCAGCCTCTTATTTAAATATTTTTGTTTATTAACATATTCGTCTACACAGTAAAACTTGGATACCATTTGCAGAAATTAGAATTACTGATGTTTTTTCAAACAGTTTTATATTAAATGAACACTTTTCTTTGGTGCCGGTGTACAAATCGCAGTTTTTAGACATTGATGAGTTACTAAACTAATATTTTTGCTTTTTGAGCAGATTTAGAAGGCGCAAACACTTGATTAGAATTCTTTGTACTTATTTATGACTGTAATGAGGATTTCTTAATCTCTTGAAATATTTCACCACTGCTTCTTTAAATTCTAAGCAGACACATGTCATGTAACACCAACTTTCTTCAGAGGTTATGCAAGCTGTATTTTTGTCATTCTTGTAATTTGAAGTATTTTACGATTTGTTAACTTTGGGGTCTTCCACTTTTTTCCTTATTCTGCAAGTTGGCGTTCATAAAAGCGTTGTAGGATACCATAGATCACATTTTTTGTGTAATTTCCATTTACCAAATGCTTGATCACATTATCTCTGTTCATGTGCCCCAAAGGCATAATACACCCGTCTCCGTAAAAACACAACAAGAACTATTCGAGTGTTTTGCTCCATTATAAAGCCATGCAGTTCTGAACAACAAGGTATCAGAGCCTTATAGGTCTACAATGCATAATAAAGGAATCTGTTCTAGTCAGGCCAATTATCAATAATTCTCGAAAGGTTCCAAGATTCTAACTTCTTAGCTGTAACATGTTCGCGATCAAGACTTATTAAACTCAGGGTAGTCACATGCCCGATTTAGACGCTATTATCACATAGTTTAACACTGAGCACGTGAAGTTTTCTTTTCTTGTGTTTGTTAATAAACACTTATTTTATAAAATGTCTTGGTGTGACAGGAGTTGCTCTAAAATATAGGTATAGGTTCCGCCAGAGCCGTCATTAACTCGCGCGAGGCCCGGGGCAAAACTACAGCGGGCCTTGTATTTTCTACAAAAATAACATCTTACGTATTTCCTATAGCAGAGTAAATTCTATAAAAAAATCATAAAAGAAACTTCTGTTGATTAATAATTTTTTAATGTTACTAACATACATACATATTTTAATAGGTAGGTAATTAGGGAACAACACTTAAAATAACTTTAAAAATTAACTTCTTTGCTTTTAGCTGTGAAAATTTTTTAATTGTTTCTGAAAAGTCGATCGACTTGCATAACTCGTTTTCTATGCTCAAAAGCGCCAAATTGAACAGTCTCTCCTGCCCCATTGTAGTCCTCAGATAATCTTTTATTAGCTTTAGTTTTGAAAAACTTTGTTCTTCTGAAGCAGTAGATACAGGCATTGTCAGCATTATACGGAAAGCTATGTGCAAGTTGGGAAAAGTATCGTTCGTTTCATGTAAAAGTTGTATAGTCCAGAGGTGTCCGATAGGACAAGTCCACCACGTGACAAAACATCTTTATTTCTTGGTAAAGTTCTTGTCTATCGAGGTCTCTTATTTTTTCATCTCTTAGCAAAAGGTCTAAATTCATGCAGTGTTTGACCAACGTGATTTCATCCATCTTGTTAATATTTTGCATGTTTAGTAAAAATCCAAAGTAAGCGTTGTGTTAATTAATTTGGACGAATCTTTCTTCTATTGATACTAGTGCCTGTTTTAAAATGCATAAGAAAAATTCCCTGTAGAATCTTTCTTTAGGATCGCTTGAACTACTTCCTTCTCCTATATAAAAATGAAGTTTTCGGTACTTTCGCCTCCGTTTATGTTTAAATTCAATTGGAATATTATTCTCAGCACAAATCTGTTTTGCAGTCTTTTTTGCTTCTAAAAACCCATCTTCTCTGTATGACTGTAGATATTTTTTGAGCCCTTTCAATAGCTGCATTATTGTAGAGATGTTGGCGTCTTTTTTCTGCATGCTTTTGCTAATTTTATCAACTGTAGATAATAAGTTACACTTACCAAATTACAGCGGACAAAATAAACTCAAAACTAAACTAGTTTTCAGCAAGTGAAAGTGCTTCACTTTTGATAGCTGGATCTTTTGTTGTTTCTATGACCTTTTCTACTTCATCCTGGATAGATTTCAGTTGAAATATCACTGCTTTTACGGAAGGGACACTACATTTCCAATGAGTTTCAGATAGGGATTTCAAAGTAAAATTCGTAACGTATTGAGTCAGAATTTCCCATCTCTCTGTTGATGCCACAAATACCGTATAAAGGTGTTGAATGACTCCGAAGAATGGAACCGACGAAGCCATGACAGTGACTAATAAATTCAGGCTATGGGCTGAGCAGGACACAAAAAATGCTTAGTAGACGCATAACAAATGTTACACAATCTGATACCACTCCGTAGCTATTTCGTCCCCTGAATGCGACCATTGTGAGTTTAAAAACTTGCAACAATAGTGGTGCATGATTCATGACTCATGCGAAGTTTCTTGGTAATGATCCTAAAAAGGATGTTTCGGTACCTCTTACTTGCTACCTATTCATAACTCGACAACAGTAATCCCAATGTTGTGTTAATGCCATAAAAACAAGCATAAAAGAAATCTGAAAACTGCTGGCCATCCAAGCTAAACTGTTGTAAATAATACTGGGTCTTACTGAGAAACTTCAATCCAAGAATTAAAATAAAAAGGGAAAGCCTTGCCGCGCGACCCTAGCAAGCGCGGGGCCCGGGACCTGGCTCCACCTGCCCGCACCAAAAGACGACTCCGGGTTCCGCAATTGTTTAAAAATAGTATCAAGGTTTCACGACAAAATAAGTTTGGAAACCACTGATATAGAGAGATACTAACATATTGAATCTAGATCAGCACCAACATCTTTACATATATCTATTTTGTGCTTCTTATTTTAAAATGTAATAATAGATCGTGGGGACGATAAGGAGCGATTTAAATTGACTGTATTTAGGCGATTAGTAGATATCTTCCTTTTGGCAGCTAAAAGACTGTGCCAAAACAAAGAATGTTATGACTATACATCTGGGAATGCAAAGCATAACCACAACGAACTCCGTTTTGTTACTTTTTTCAGACTTCGGCAAGCAATTTTGACCATGTGCCCGAGGTGATATCAAAAAACTAAAAGTACACGTTTGTCTTATTTTTTGATGTAGAATACGATTCTAAAGTAAAAAAAAAGGATTTTGAAAATTTTTCAATTCTCGGCCGCCATTTTGACCATGTTCCCGAAGAGTTATCAAAAAACGAAGATACCACGTTGTCTTTAGTTTTTGATGTAGAATCCAAATCTGAAGTCAAAAGCTCAGAATTTGAGAAAATATGCGGACATACAGACATACAGAGAGACAGACTTCGCAAATTCAGTAAAGACTCCGGAGTTCGTTGAAAAAACAAAAGTTAAAAATACTAAAAAACAATAATAAGTAAGTACAGCAAATAGACTTCAGGTTGCTTTTGTAAGCAAATTATTTCCAAATGTGGGAAATATAATATAAGAAGGAAATATCTTAATATGATTTATGGCTTCATTAATAAGTTGATTTATAAAACAGTTTTACGTAGTAACAAAAGCACAAAACAAGTTGCTAAATAAATCATTAGTTTTAATAATGAATGTACTACTAGTCTAAAAATAAGAATAAGAATAAAATAAAATACTGAAAGAATGTAATGAGATGAATAAATAAACTTAATCTTTTCTTGACATGACATAAAAACGTCTAACAATAAAAACTAATTTATCAAAAAGTAATAAGTTTGAAAGCGGATCATTTACATCATCTAATATAGAGATGTAGAATCCTGTAAACACATCAATGTGTTTTCTGTTTTGATTCACTAAGCATCATCTCCATCCAAATACGGATCTATAAAACTATTTTCATAATATTTTTCTTTTACAGTTGTGTCCCAGTTCATTTAACTCGGCTCATTATTCTTGAAATTAAATAAGTCTTAGATCAGGAATAGATTTTAGTGTTTTCGATTAAAACTTCCTTTAATAGGAAGGTTTTATTTTTTAAATATCTTAACAAATAACGTATCAAAACAAATAAATAGGCATTACCTAAATTTCTATAAATATTTATATTTTAAAAATATCTCATTTATCTTTTTTCACTTTTATACACGAAATGATAAAAAACACATGTGTACAGAAAAAAATCAAACTGAGACGTAACAAAGTTAGGGCATTTGGGAAATGGTTTGGCAGTCCACAATCGTTTTAAATTCGAACATTCGAAAAGTTAGGCGGAACCTTTTACCCTATTTCCATATTTTATATTTCAGTAAGCTTCTTCAGTCGATAACATCAAAACTAAATTGCCCCCATATTTATCTTTTCAAACAGTTTTATAGACTTTTTACTTTATGCTTTCCTGCGGTTTATTATAGAGTGTTGATTTTAATAATAATAAAACAGAACTAATAGTTAAAGTAAATTCCCATTTCTAGTTTATGAGTTATAGAAGCTAAAATAGTAAAAAATAGTAATTTAAATTATATTAATTAAACTCTTTATATTTTGAAAACATTAATTTATAAATATTAAACCTGCAGTTTGTAACTTCTAACGTATTTTTATAAAAAACACTACAAAGTTAGATAACATAAGGCAGTTGGGCGAGTTTTAAATTTTAGTTTGTTCACAGGTGCTGGTGTTTGATAACATTGTGGATTATTTGAAGGTTGGGATCATTTCTGTCCTATTTTTATTAGTAATTCTATTAGTTATCGTTTGGACTTTTGGCTGTGATTTTAGTGTCACTCTTATAGTCGCGAAAATTGTTATTTATTCCGATTTTATGAAAAGTGACTTATTCGTGCACAAACTCAAAATATGATATAATGGATGCGATGTGTAGTGACTAATAATTGATGGCAATAATTTATAAATGGTAACAACTTGAGATTCCGCAAGAACAATCTTTTGAGGTTAGTACTTTCACATTTATATTTTCAAACTCTGAGTTTGACGAATTATTAATTAAGGTACATTCTTAGTTTTTGAATTTTTATACGCTTTATACATAGTGTTTAGTTTAATGTCCGTTTAATGTTAGAAACATAATAGTTATTTACATAACACAAATGTAAACCAGGTTATTACAATATTTTTTCACGACCGTATTTTAAATAAAATACTAAAAAACCCATTAATGGTAGATTAAAAAATGAAGTTTGCCAAGATCATAGGTGCGTATCATGAATTAATTATAGATAAAAGCACCAATCCTCTGCCACCTAAAGGATATTTGAAGTTCAAATTCGTTTAAATTTAAAACGAAAAAATATTACCAATGAAACTTTCTGTATAGTTATGCATATTTAAATGATATACATGCTCAATCGTCAAAAGTCATTAAACGTTTAGTTTTATATGAGAAAAAAAAATTCCTTAAAACCGACACTTTGGCCCCGTAATCCGCCGCTATTTACTAAAAATCCGCCGTCGAGGTCCTAGTAGCCGCCATTTAAGAAACAAAGCTACTAACATCGTATAAACGTGAGGAATGATTATTTCTTAAATGATTACATACGAGTTCGGATCACATGTTTAGCAAATTAAATATTTTAGCGATATCTTCGTTACTCGCCATAAGCATAAAATAATTTAACAATTTTATGCCTTTCTTGCATTTGCTCATAAACGATTTATTGAAACGAAAAGAATTTATTTTAAAAAATACATGCAAATACAAAATAAGTAATAATTAATAAACAAATGAATTTAATTCCTACTTTCTACATGATACTCTTTAAAAGTTAATTTTTCACTTAAGTTGGTTGTTTGGACATGTTGACTTTCTAAAATTAGATTTTTTTTTTGAAGAAAATAATAACCATCCAATAAATGATGGAAAAATTAATAAATGTGGGTGCTAATCAACAAAATTAAATTAAAAAGTCGAGCAACAATAATTTAAAAGCTCAGTATTGTGGAATATCTACTGCACGACAGTGGAAGGCGGCAAGCGGGTGACTAGACGAATCTGTGAATACCGGTACTCTGCCTATCTTATTTTCGACATTTGTTTAATTAAAATCCAGGATGTTTTGTATTAAATATTAAGAAGGACCATTACTTTAATTTACCAAACAAATATTTTTACGAAGAACGCCACAAAAATGCGCAAATCTAACCTAGAAGGCAACCGTTTCTCGTTAATAAAAACGCACTCAATGGCAGTCGTAGTAAACACAATCACGTACTGGCAGTAAATAAATGCTAATAATTAACATATAACTTTTATTTACCGGAATGAATGTAACATAATCGTTAGAACGAAGGATGGTACATAACACAAAGCTAAAAATCTCCGTTATTTATGGTGCCATAATTTATTTATAAAACAATAATTGATTCGGTGGTGGGCGGCTGGAGCTGGACGTACTTAGGTGCCGTTTACCCTAACCTCGATGCGGCTTTATAACATCGATACGTCAAATTTATTGCAAATGTTTATAATGGTTAACTTTTGACACTGACAACGAGTTGTAAAATACCAACTTCGATCGTGCAAAAAAATATTACGTCTAATATTAGGGTGGGGTAATCTAATAAAGGTTACAAAATTTAACACTAACTCAAAATGTATGTAACAAATGAAAAACATAATAGGTATTTATATAACAAGAGTGTAAAGTTTTTTGAATGATCGATACGGCCATTATAACATCGTTACATGAAATTTATTGCAAATGTTTATAATTGTTAACTTTCGACATTAGCAACTAGTTGTAAAGCACCAACTTTACAGGCGGTCGCGCAAAAAAATATTTACAACAATTTTTTCACATGGCGTCGCTTAGCTATCATACAAGAATTACATTAAAGAATAAGTGATCCGTAAACCCAAACGATTGTATTTAGTAGTATCGTTCCAGATATCATCTATTCCACTTGAAATTTATTCAATCAACTGTTATCTAGTTATTTCCACTTGGTATATAATTGGTTTCAAGTGATCCCAAAAGTAAAAATCTACAGAATCTAAGTCAGAAAACTTTATCATTTTGGAACACAGGTTTATCAGATTTTTCTTCTAATTATTTTATTGTGTTAGAATGTGCTGTAATATTTGTGTGCACTCATGAAACACTCTTTATACTGTTTACGCAGGGGCGAATTTAGGCACCGTCTTTATGGGCTGCAGCCCAGGGCCCCGTTCAATCAAGGGATCTCCGTACGGTCAGAAAAAAATAAAAATAATAATTTAAACTTTGCTAGGTATGGTTGGCAAAGTTGATACTTGTCTCGTCCCAAGGCTGCCTCTGAAAAGTTGTACTGATTTGTTCATACAAGTAACTGTTTATACCAGTTGCCATCCGAATTTCCGCTCATACGAACAATAAACAATGTGAAGAGTTTAAATGGCATACGCTTAAGTAAGACAGTAGTAAGTAAGTTTAAAATGCTAGCAGATGGTGAGTGATGGAAAGTTTGATGACTGTCTTATTTTTAAATCATACTATTTAAATTACTTATATTATTGTTCTGTAGGCGGGATATCAGGTGAAACCCGGCATACAAATTCAACAAGCTGTATATGCACTAATTAAAGTTACAAAAATCAAAAAAAGATGCAAATTGATATTAAAAATCTAGTTTCTTTTAATTTTTAAGTGTAATCGGAATTTTATGTAAAACATACGGTTAAAATATGACATAGAATTGCAAGATGTTATGCTAAAATATGCAAAATATGCAGACATTTCTTTCGCCTGATTGATTCTACGCGCGCTAGCAGCGAAATCATTGATCTCAGGTACATAAGATATAGTCAATTACATCATCTTTAATATAAATAATACATGGTCAGCATTTGCGTAAAATAGATAGTTTTCGTGTTAAATCTACGTACAGTGCCGTAATTCCCATTATTGGGAGTTTTAGCTTTTGACACCCATTTTCGTGGCGCTCACGCAGATAAACTAATAATCGGAAAAAGAAACCTCAAATGCATAAAATGTAGGAAATTTTATCCTCTTTAGTTTCATATAGGGTAGACGTTCACGTAAAATGTATAGTTTCGGAATTATTTTT
>VTPC01000745.1:107564-131008 GCA_011009095.1 Ignelater luminosus | reverse complement strand
TTTTATTTGCTCTTTTTGAGCACCTAATGACTGAACTAAATGTTCAAGTTTAAAAAAAATATCACGCATAGGTAGTTTTACTTTACAATGCTTTAGTGCGTCACGTTTATAAGTTTTAACGAAATGAGTTTCACAATCTTTTTCTTCCGAAGGTATTACGGATAAAAGATTTGCTGAATTGTCACATGTCTCAATTTTGTAAAACTTCTCGAGTTACTTGTGTAAATCATCGTTTGGAATTGACATATTACTGTTCACTGTACTGCTAACAGTATCGTAGTATCGGTCGGAAAAAATCCACCATAAAAAAGTTTTTTGTAGTACAGAATTATTTTTTCTCAACCTTATCTGACCAGCGCATAAAATATTATATAAAAAAGATGTATTAGCCTACAAAACAAAATTTACAAGACTAGATTTGTTGAAATTACAATCGGCCAATTGAATGTTACCAAAAATCTTCAAAAGAGTAATGTCAAATAATTGGCATGTTTTCCATAATTCTTGGAATGACAAGAATTGTTTTCCGTGTATTGAATCACCGTCAATCTTATTTAGAGAGCTAAATTATACCATCCACAGGAATCCGTCTTAAAATTTAATCTTTTTGACGATTCTGTAATGAAGCTACTTTGACTACACTATCTATAATGCCCGATGCTGGACGAGATTATCTAAAGTGTCGCATATAAATACGTTAGCTAGCTAACCTGATTCTTTGACCGTATGCAGAAGCGTTCACCATCCATCCACTACATTCCATCTGGGCTGAAAAGACATTAAGCTTACAAAAACAATTATGATTTGACTCTGACTTTGCCCTGATTCTTTAATCGCTGACAGTTTATATTTACAGTAAATCTTTCTGACATTTCCTGTTCATTTGATTTTTTTTGTGTCTGTGAGAGAGTTATTTGTTGACTTTGATGTGTTAGACTGTCTGTCTGGTTTATTTGGATGGAGCAAACAGTTATGTTTTCCCTGATCTGCACATTTTTTGAATTTGCCCTATCCTGAAGAAATTGCTACAAAGTCTGAGTTTCTTTAACTTTCCTTGTTTTTACTTACCCCACATAAAAAATTTAAATGTGCATTTTTACAAAAGGGGCAACTTATTTTCTGAGTAACTAAATGAGAATGAAAAGTTGTTTTTTGCTGGGTAGAAAATTAAATAAGAAAGCATCATAAAATGTCACCCATTGCAAAAAAGAACACCGAAAATCCGAAAGAGAAAGCTCTGGTAACTTTACCTTATCATGAATTGTACCTGGTTTGGTACCTGTTTGAGTTCGAACATTTTGTTGCAAATCTGTATTTGCATTCTTTTGTATGTATGCTTTTCAAATAATTTTTGTTGTGATGATGACTGAAATAATTATATTTTCAAAATTCAATCACTCATTTTCTTGTTGTACCTCTTCACTGAGTAATTCAATCTTTGTTTGTACTGCATGAAATTCATCCAGTAAATTATCTATTTTATGTAATCGAGTTTTAAGTTCTGTGTAATTCAAAATATATTGTTGATCAAAACTACATAAATAAGTTTCAAAACGCGTGAGATAGAGATATGTAACTTTAAATACCAAAATAGAAAAACCTGATTGATCATAGAAGCAATTTAAAGATTCTTTAAAAACAAAGTCAGTTTTAATGCCTGACTTCAAACGGCTCTATGGAACGCTTAGTAGACATAATACTCTCTAACTATTTCTTCTTCTAATTCTTTTTTCTCTCGAGTTCTCTTTCCCGCCTATTGGCCTAAAGTTTAATTAACTAATTCCATGTTCAATCTTTCTACTTCATATATTAGCATTGTAATTAATATTTTCCTAGCGTATTTCAACCTATCTATTGATTTTCATTCTTTAGTGCTAGCATCAAACACTAATCAAACGTTCTCCTTTGCGAACTTTCCATGTGTATGTACTCCCGTGCAAAAAGTCACACAGGGCGCAAAAGTGCGGTCTTTTTGCATGTGAAGGATATGAGAAATGAATTTAAGTTAGGTGTGGTAAATCTAAATTTAAGTAAACGCTAAAACGTTTGTCAGCAAACAATATAAGTCTTGATCGTTTTGATCACAACAGCTTATAGAAGTTTCTCTCTTTAACATACGACGCAATGTCGCACCTGAAGTTTCTTGAAACTTGTTTAGTTATTTTGCTTTCGATCATCTAAAAAGTTGAAAGTCGAAACGTCAGCATCGGTTTCCTAATTCTTTCTAAGTCTTCAGTTTGTAATGTAACCTAGCGTTACAAAATACTTACTTTAGAAAAACCTTTATTGTCTTTCCCAACTAGACTTAGTAGTGGCCTTGAGCACAGGTAAGTAAGTTACTATCGAAGTGAAAGAACACACTTGATATAACGACGTCTGTTGAGACTAAAAATAAAATGTCAAAAATATACAAAATATAAATAAGTCAGTGATAACCAGGTACATATTTCAAATAAGATAAACAAAAGAAATAAGCTTACCCTGCAATTTAATCTCTGTAGAAAATTAGGAATCTGTGCTTGTCAGAATACATACACATAAAAAGCTGGTATTCATTCTAAATCATTTTTTTTCTTATTTTAATTATTATGTTAAATCTGAAATTTTAATATTGTAGTCTTACATTAAAGTACTAACTCGAAATCAAATAAAAAATTTTAATTTCATTCATTTGGCCCTAACGACAGAAGCTAGTTAGTCCATAACAAATAATTAAATCTGAGTAGAGTCTACTGCTGAAAAAAAATTAATGTAAACAGAATCAAAATAAATGACTAATTAAATGTCGTTAAAAGTGATTTTTTATCAAACGGTATTATTGCTAAAGCGACGAGACACTAGTCAGCACTGCTGGAGTCCTGGCAATCAAAGGTATTCTAAAAGACTTGGTAGGAACAATATTTCACTAATTTTGCCAATAGAGAAGACGACCCTGGAAGTGACTGAAACCATTGGATCAATAAGTGACAAAAGAAGATTTCAAGCTAGTATATTTATCGCGTAAGAAGAGATTTAGAAAAAAATATTTTGAAAAGAAAGACACAAAAGGTTTAAAAAAACTCTTAAAGCCAACTTAGTTAGCGGAGGGGAAATATCTTCTCGAGGAGAGAAATTACGACATAGGTTCAGAATAAAGGAACAATAATAATTTCTATCAATGTAAACCGATTACAGCATTCATGCTTAACAAAGACTTTAAATAAAGTAAAATTCTTACGTGATTTTTTAAATTTTCAAATTATAATTAAATATGTACAGTTTTTTGCCTAAATAATGTCGCAGTACATTCTTTTAATTAAAGGATTAATCAAGTATACAAGATTTTATTTAGCATTTATCACCAAGATATATTTTCTACAAGGTCTTAAGGCGATCTTGAATAATTAATACGAAATTAGATTTTGTATCTTTAGTTAATTCTTTTATTTAAAAAAGTGATCTGCGACATTATTTATGCAAAAAGCTGTACGTCTGATAATAAGAAAAATCTCAAAGGATAATAGATGAATTCTAAAAAATACCTATCTATAGCAATTTTAACAATGTTTACAGTGATGGATTTAGGTTTAGGCTCGCGAGGCTCGAGCCTAGGACGGCAAGATTTGAGAGGCGTCAGAATTTGAGGTGCCGCAAAATTTGAGAGACGACAAAATTTAAGAGACGATAAAAATTCGAAATTCAGGGAGTTTCCTGGTGACTTTGAAAAAATTTTAGAGATGTTTCAGAAATATTCTTTTTTCCACCGGAGAATTATACCTTAACATGGTAAAGTATCTAATTATTAAAATAAAAAAATATTAATTGACCAATTGAAAATTTCGGGAATTCTAAAAATATAAAAAATTGAATAGATTTTTCTCTACTCTTTGTCTTTTGCCACAGCATTGTTTTTTATATTTTCATTATTATACAGAATGTCCCGTAAATGCCAATAAAGCTTTAGATAGCAGCCTTCCTCAATCTCTTAAGATGTCAAAATTGAAAACACAAATGTTCCAACCTACTTAGATTTGTCACACGAACCAAAAAAAAAGAAATTTAAATTTGCAACGCTGCTGCAGGCAAATACAAAATTATTCGAATACAACAACCAAAGTATCGCAAGAAATCAAAAGTTTATCAATTTTAATCCAGTGATAATGGGGCATAAAATTGTCAAAACTTGAATTGCTGGCAACTAATTTGATCGGATTTATCAGTACATCCAAGACTTGCATGTTTGTCATATCTATTTTTTGGTAAAAATTCAATTTTTAACAGCATCTTCAAAAAGAGAAATCTAGCAGTTCTGTGCTATATTAAGGGTAATTGTTGTTTCAACAGAACATTTATTAAATAGGTAATGGCTTCAGTTGGATTTGATTCTTTGGTTTCGGTTTATTTAGTGTTAAAGATGTTGACTTCTGACCACTTGTACAAGAAAACTAAGCTGAGGAGAAATTTTTTTTGCAGATTTTCAATAAGCACTTATAGAAGAAGAAGCTGTATATTTTATATACACCTTTAAAAAACTGAAAGGGTGTCATATCAAAATAGGCCTAGGGCGCAATCAAACCTAAATCCGCTTCTGAATGTCTAATCTATTTAAATAAAATCGACCTTTGTTAAAAGAAATATTTTAATGAGAACGAACAAAGATTAAATTTGAGAACTTTATTAACACATTTCTTTGTTGAAAGTTCAGGCTTAATAAAATGATAAATCAAAACCAGAATATGAAACTAGAATTGTTATGATGGAAAATAATAGCTTCTGACATATCGACAACGAAGATAACCAACAGCAGATGCTGTTTCTTTTTAAAAAACAAAATAAGAATAATATGAAAAATTTATACTAAATCTCTTGCTTTAATTACAGTTAACCATAACCAACTATTAGCAAAAAAACAATGATTAATTAATAAAACAAAGAACCAGTTAACGACAACGATTCCTGTTTATAAGGCTATACAGGGGCGGAAAGCAACAGCCTGACATAAACATAAGATGAAATCGACGTTTCACAAGACGGAAAATTAATTTCGAAACTAAAGCCATGTAACATGTGATCAATTGTTTGGAGTGTTTTCTCTGTGAGTTCCTTTAAAAAAAACTACATTCTTCAAAAATAGGCGAACTTAGACAAAATCTCCAAGATAAAGACATTTTTTATCATTTAATTCTGATGAATTTGACAACAGAGAGTGTTTCAATTTCTTAGTTTGGGTGACCTCTTTATATATACCTATTATATCAAGCTTCACAATTCGTTGCCGCAGACTTCGTTTGGTTTAATTTTATAAAAATTTCTTATTGAACCTTTTTTTTTCCTGTAAATTATCTTCGTTTGATTCTCCGAATCTATTACATTAATTAAGCAATGTTTGGTTTTATGCATCTGATCTCTGCATTATCAGAATATTAAACATTTAATTACAGTTTTATTTGCAGTTGATAACTGTCTTTCGTCAAAAAAGGTATTATATGTCGCTTAGTTTTTATTAATTCCTTTATTTATCACCTTTTCTTAATTAACTGTTTTGTTTTATCTCTGCATTTTAAAACGAATGAAAGAAATATGTTTATTTAAGTGAATGAAATATTTATAAATCACTTTCGGCTAATTCAGTATACATGCATGTATGTGCTATATAACTGCAAAGCATCGATACACTGCATAAAACAGTCGTATTATACAGTAGCTGAGTGTAGTGAAGTATATTCTACATATATGCGAGTCAATGAATCACAGCGGGCGGGCAAGGATTTTATTATTATAGGAAGTAGGGTATAGATAATGCTATTAGCATTCATTGGGTTTATGGTCCATGCATAAAAGTTTCCGCAGACGGGGAAATCTACGTAATGCTAGCATTATTTGCTATCGTTCAAAGCCTTAACTATTATACGCGTTCATAGTTGGTTATTTTATTCGTATCATTTTACTACCAAAAACTTTTATCGGTTTTTATCTATACACTAGAAATAACCCTAGTTGGGCGTTAGTTTAATTTAAATTCCCTTTCAGAATTTCTGTTTAAGATTTTCCTTTTACTAATAATCATTTATGTACCACAAAGGCAACCGTAAACTAATTTAATTCCATCTGAGTGTAATATCAGTCAGATTCAGGATAGTCGAGAACTGAAACGTACATTTGCACGCTTTTAATTAACTTAGACGAAAGCGGCACCTTCAATCGTAATTAACAAACTTGTCATTGAGTTAATCAAGGCGATACCCGTCGAATTCAGTTATTAAAGGTATATCTGTCCCCTTTAGGTATTAATTAGAACCAGTCGGATATTGTTCAAATTGAATTAAAGTCTAACTTTCAGGTTTCAATAGCCTCCATGATTAGTTAGTACCTACGTCGGTTTCTACAATATTGATGAGACCCGCTCCTATAGGTGCTGCTACTGCTGCTATTGGGAGAAGTTTATCCTAATAAAACAAACTCTCTGAAAACCTTCACTCGAATTGACTTGTTCGTTTCTTAACTTGTTGCCTTTTTCTAATTAATCAGTAGTGTTAAAAGTTTGCAACTGACTTCACTTCTTATGAACAAACTTTTAGCAAACATTATTACATTGAGATTTAAATTCATAAAAGTAATCGATAAAGTATATTCCCCATCTAACGTATAAAATATACTTTAGTAGATACACCCTAGAAAGATTATATTGTTACAATATGAATAGAAAAATGATTTATATGTGTTTACACGTCCATTTAAAGTTTAAAACGGGCATTTGGCGATTTTTGCAGTTTCATGGCGGAACAAAGGGGTGCATTTAGGGGCTTCTATAGTATGTTTTACATATTAAATGATCTTGATAGATCATTTTTATGTTACAGTTGTCAGCAAAATGTTCCAATATTTTAGTTTAGGATAGACCTCCAAGTTAAATCCAGATTTAAAATATTTTTGAATATTCTTTTATGTAATATTTATAATTTGTACAGATTTTTTAAAAAAGATTTTAACTTTTAATAAAACTGGTAATAGTTTTCTTTTAAAAGAAATCTTATATAAAGCTTAATCATTATAGCTACTTTAGATTTTCCTGTTGGAGATTCAAAGCAATTACTTCAACAAAAATTGAAAATGACCAGAGGGCTGATTAAAGCTTCACAGCGCATTAAGTGTGTAAGATCTTTTCTTTATGAATAAAAAAGCTTTTAGAGTTACTTTCATTTTTCTCGTTCGATATTTTCTTTCTTTATAGAGTTTTAAAGAAATTGTAGAGCAATTCGACTAGTCTAGAAAATAACTGAAAGAAATATCTTTGAGAACAACCTTCCCCACGAACTGCGTAGATGAGTAGCAGTGTTTTATAGGTTACAGACTGACTATACATCTTCTAGATATATATTGGTACTGATCCGTTTGATTTGTTGGTATTTGCATACCAATAATAAAGAGCTAAAACTGCCTTTGAATAGACTAGTCCTTAACTATAGCTTTTAACACTCTTCTCTTATAACTCCCGATTCAAAAAGTTTTCACTCAAATCTGACCATGGAAGACCAGAGTAGAGTAAAAAGTTTTTCAATCGGGAATTATATTTATTCACCAATGTCATTAATTAATTATGGTAAAACCATAATTGAAAGCAGTGAAAATGTTTATTAAGAAAGCAACATGCAAGCTTGAATTCTTTGCAATGCCTGGAAAAGCTTTATTTATATCGCTGCAAATAAATTAAAAGTAATTAGCAACTTTGACACGACGACGGAAATGACGAACTAATGTAAAGAACGTTTTAATATTTTTTTCATGCACGACAAGCAGCATTCTTAATTAAGTGTTTGCAAATATAAATTATACATAAATTTAAATACCGCTTTATACAAAAAAAAGTAACAAAGGAAGTAAATTAAAAAAAGATGCTTATTTCCCTTCATTAATTGCACTACTTGAGGACAATCCAACTAATTAAAGTAGTAAATATACTATACTCAATTAGCAAGTGCAACTATTATGCACGCGCACTGTAATTTACTACTACCACTGGAACGTCATTCTTTCAAACAATTCTCTAACTACTAAACAAAACTTGCTTTAAAAAATGACATGTTACCCATTTCAGAAAGGCATAAATACGACGTTTTAATACTTTAAATTGAGTTAATTTGCCAAAGAAAACCTACAATTTATTCAATTACTTTTGTGTACTTCATCATCCGGCTGATAAAACGCGCATTTTAAAAACGTAAATAAGTAGGTTCCACAATGTTTTCGTAAACTTTTTGTCATTCATGTATCATGAAATACCACATTTAAAAACTAATGAATATAATAATAAACATACATGTTTATTGTTGTACATATATTTCCGTGAGATAAACAGATATAAATTTCTCATTATTAAACTGATTGTCATGAAACGTAGGTTTAATTAATTTTTTGAATAGTACGTGACAAGTTAAAATAGTAAAATACCAACCCAATTAATATGTTTCTCCGAAGACAAATAACGAGAAAAACAGTGGTGAGGAAAACATTTTTATAAAGTTTTTAAAATCCTTAAAAATTTCAAAAGTTTTATTGGCTGTGTGCACGCTTAATCTATCTCCTTGAGTGAGCTTTTAAGAAGAAATGAAAAGAAACGAAAGTGTAATTTGTTAAAATGGCACTCTTGCTAACTTTTAAAAACACGAGTTAGGAGTTTTTAAATTTGTCGTCAAGCGTACCCTTCAACATTTTTACCGAACTTGAGGTGTAATCGAATTGCTTACATTTGTTAAAAATAAAAGTTCTCCCCTCAAAATGGATCTTTTAGCTCTTAAAGTTGGCTCGATTCGGTCAATCTTGTTTTATTAGGGAGAAAATAATACACAAGCACTTTTCATTAAAACTTTTTAATTGTGTGCTTTTTTTAAAAAGTCTGAAAAGCCAATTAATTTGGGGTATGGGGTAAATTTTGTGCAAAATTGAATAAATAATCTTGAGGAGAAATCAAAGCACTATCAGAAATTTGGGTTGTTATTATATTCTAACATGACGTTGTTGAAAAGTTGCAACATCATTATAGTCAATGATGAGAAGAGAGTAAAGTTAAATATGATGTTCGTAATTCAAAACTACTACTGTATGAATTTATCATCAGGGGTTCATTATTGTAGGGGTATGAAAAGCATTCAACGTTTACCCACGAATCGAGGAAGTGTTGTTTAGAATGGCTCTTCATGATCAAGCACCATGAAAAATAATTAATTGCACTTCAAAAGTTTGCTTTTTATTTACTATTTATTTTTTAAACGGTTCTATATAAATTTTGCAAAAGTCATGGTGACATTTTAATTTATACCCCTTTTACATCGCCTTAACCTTTAACGTTATTGTTCCATTAATGCTTAGTTGTTATACAAAACCAGTTATATAATGTTATTAAATCTAGTTCAGACACCAAATCGAATTGGGAAATAAGCAAAGAATTCATCACAGTTACATGGCAAAAAAAAGGTAGGAAGCTCAATTTTCAATCTTAGGATTTGAATTTTTTAATCTTTAATAATTAGTTTCTTCTTTAGTTCTGTTTTCCATTTAAGGAATCTTAAAAAACATACATCTAAACATTATCATTAAGCATCTAAATAATAATCAGTTAAAATTACGATTACATGGGGCCTACTGGTTAGTTTAATCACTCTCTACAAGGTCTTTTTAATTTTTATTTGTGTCAAACAGCACAAGTAGTATACATGCAACTTGTTGCAAAATAAATAAAGCCAGATGGTGAAACAATTTTGGTCTTCTATTTTCCCGATGATAAAGGACATGTCCATGCTTGGATTTCTTTTGGAGGCATATAGAGAAAATTGAAACTTTCAGAATAGAGCTCATGTTAGTTGTAGATGTCCCTATGTTCAAATATGTGTAATAGATTGATATAAAGAATTTAATTTAAATACCATTGACCTTAACTGACTTTGAAATAAGCGAGAATGTAAAAACTTGAAATATGTATTCTGAACGCTTGGCTGTGTAATTACATCACTTGGACCACCCAAAGGAGGATATGTTATAGTATATAGTGTTATGTTGTCAGTAACTTGGTTACGATATAATATAATTCAGTCGAGTTCTCCCTTCACTGTTATAACTGAATAAATATTAATTACATATTAATATTATTTGTGACTCACTTCTTTTTTGTTAACAACTTCACTTATGGTAGCCTTGATGGACATAACATGGCGACGAGGAAAAACCTTTTTTTTTTTAGAAAAACTTGTGAGTGATGAATGTTCTTCAAGATCTGTCAAGTCTTTGTCAGTGTTCTAAGACAACTATTTAGTCAATTATTTCAAGATATTTTGTAATTTAACTGTCTTTAAGTTATTTAATATTTCGACAAAATGGTTAATAGTAAAGATAAAGATGAGCCAAAGTTTCAGTCAACAGTTGAGAGGATAGTCGTCAATACACCTAATTCACAAAGTCTCATACCTACTCCTCATTTCGAACTTTAAGTAGAGACGTTTGTGTTCTTTTTGAAACGTTTATCATTTATTTTGAAGTAAGTCAAGTTCCAGATAAATCTAAGCTAAATTATTTGTGTCTAATTCTTGGTGCCGAAAAATATAAGTTGTTGCGTAAAACTATCAGTCTTAAAACTTTGCAACAAGTAACTTACAAAGAGTGTTGTGATCCACTGACTACGTCTATCCAATCTACAAAATGTACAATTGCAGAAAGGTATAGAGTTTATAACAAGGCTCAAGAAAAAAGTCTTTATCTGACTACATTTCTGTTATCAAGTCACTGTCATTAACCTGCAAAATTGGAGATTTTTTGGATAATGCACTTCGTGATCGTCTAGTGAGTGGATTGGAAAACAAAGCAATGGTAAAGAAATTACTTTTAGAAGATAGACATTTAACTTTTGCTAATGCATGCAAAATAGAAATTTAGAGTCAGTAAGGCAAAGTGCAGACTAGTTTGTTAAAGCTGCTCGTCAGTAAAAAGGGGTTTAACATGTATATGATCCGGCGAATTCCAAAAATCTAACTATAGTAAACAGCAGTTTTGAGTTTCATGGCCCCTGCCTAACTTAAAGAATACAATTTTTCCTAACAATAACAAAGTGTCGGTTTTAAAGCCACATGTAAGTAACTTGGGCGAATGGATTGCATCTGCAGATCTGTATTCACAGTAGATTACTAGACACTTGACAAGACATTTTAACAGTAGATGTTAATTCCGGTGATTAAGTCATCGTTTTTATATGACCTAACTATAACAGGAAAATATAATGTATGCTCGTGAAAATTAACTTCTTTTTAAAACGATATCCTTAGTTCACACTTGCCTCACTGTAAGAGGAAAGAGTGGCAGTAGTTGCTAAAATGGTTTATTAGTTTTATTAGATTAAGTTCGGGGCAACTGTGGAAATGTAAGAAAAGACGAGTAATTTATTTTCTTGATCTTTTCAGTATGTTTATTAATTCCAAAGATATAAACTTTCTAATATACAAACTCCATTTGCCTGGTGCTACTTCTTGTTGCTGATCTTCACTGTCTTTCTCATACATTTCTAGATTGCAGGCTTTATCTGAATCAATACATAGCAAATCATCACCAGACGATGCGCTAGAGCTTGTCTCAGGGGATCTCATTTTCTGACGCTTCTTATTTGTATTTAGGGTTTTCAGACATTATCCTTGTTTTCGTCTTCCGTTCGCACATTTCTCAATATCTTTAGTAAGCTTTTCTGCATTACCAACAAATGCTGATACAGCAGAAAGAACAGTTGTATTCTCTCTACCAGAGCTACTAGTGGTACGAGAAATCGGTTTGCCTTTAGCCGCAATCATGTCTCGTCTAAGTTCCACATTAGTTCAGTTTGTCATTAAAGGCTAAATTGTTAAGTGTTGCCTTAAGTATATCAAAATACTCACTAACTACAAATGGGTCGGTCATTCTCTTGCGAGAATATTCTACAGCTTGATGTTTTCATTTTCACAAACTCAACTATAACTTCTAATCTTGTGATACCGAAGCTCCACCACTCCATTATCTTTAATGTTTTTGCCTTTTCTTCTTTTTTGATTAGCAGGAATTATTGGAGCCTTTCCTTGCGTTGCACTTTTTCTGCCTCGAACGCCAGTTAAATGGTATAGAAGCGTAGTTCTTAGAATATTGTATAATTTGTGAGTTCGATACATCGTCAGCGCACCTCTTTGAATTTCTGAAAATGCATGCTCTTTAGGTTACCTGGAATACTGAGAAGCTCTCTGAGTTTTTCTTTGGTAGTCTCTAACCATGTCTGCTGCAAGAAATGAAATACCTGTAATTTGTATGAATCAAATGCTATGTTCACACATGTTCCTTCAAAGTGTTCACACTAACCTCAAAATTAAATATTTCCAAAGCAAGTGTGCACCCACTGTTTGAAACAGATTTGAAAGTATACTACCAAATTCTACATATTATACATCTAAACTTAATCATAAAGGGTGATTGTGATGCTTTAATTACTTTATTTACCTAAAATTTTGTGCTGCAAAGCAGCAAGAACAAAACAGCGCGGTAACTCATCTAACAAGCATGAAATTACTTGAGCAAATCACAATATCTGAAAACAACATACAACAAAGTTGCAGAATCCTTTGCAGCAGACGCGTATAGAATAGTGTGAGCACATCTACATGAGATGGCACGGTATTCTAATAAGTGGTGTGCTTTTTAAAAAATAGTATCACACTTACCTCGAAATCACACTGATTTACCTTACCTCAAAATGCACGTACAGTTTGGAAAACCGGTGGTTCAGAAAATCTGATACGCTTCAGAAACTCTACCAATATGATGCGAGATTTTTATTATGTATGAACCTAAACTGAAAACAAAGTCAAACAAAAAGAAAATCGTAAGACAGTAAGTTTACAAAAACTGATAAAAATAAGTGGTACTACTTCCAGGTAAGACAGGGCTTTACTGTTAGTCAGTATTTTAAATTGCAGTTCGGTTACTCCGCGCCAAATCACTTGAAATGAGATAATCGCAGATCCTCCATGTCTCAGAATTTGTTCATATTTCCGTCAAGTGTAGATGCATTAAATTAAAGTTAAATTCATTTTTTAAAACTTTTAACGGGAAATTGAGAGGCCATTTTGAGAATTTCATGATTTTCATTACGACAGTCTCGTACCATATTTTACAAAAATGACTAGAACTTTTGTATTTGTAAACGCACTTTAATAAATTTGTTATTAAAGTAAACGCACATCAGAATGGCTTCTAAAGTCAGTTTTCTGTTGTGTTTTCTTCTGGAAGTGAATTGATTGTAACTTCCAAACCTCGATTATCCCCTTGTTAAAATTTTGAATATTGCTTGATATTGTTATATAAAAAACCAAGGGTGGTTTCAAATAAAGGACAAAACACTACTCTGGACTCACTTCATAAACGCTATTTCTATAAAAGGTATTGTATAATTTTTCACCTCATCTCATAAGAAAGTCAACAGTTACTTACATCTGTAAAGAGTTAAATAGAAAAATACGAAAGGTAAACGGAACAGAAGCGTACAAAGAAAACTTGTATCAGTACACATTTTGCAATAAGCTGACTGAGCTGTTCACGTTATGGAAGTGCCAACAGTTAATATATCTACCGTCTATTTAGAACATTCTAAAAATAAAAAAAATTATAAAATTTTTCACAATGTTTTGTGCACTCATAATATCAGGTTTCTGTTTGAGCAACCAGTAAAGTGCATTGACACAGGTGTTGCTACGAGCTTTCTTTTACACGTCTCTAGAAATCTGCTATTGGTGCCTTTCGGCACAGTGGTAAATAGTGATAACTCTCTTGCAATATGTGCTAGAAAAGTTGTTAAAAATTATTTATATAAAAAAAGGTCAATGACATGATAGCCCAAGGCAATGCCGTTGCCAAAAGACACCCTCTTGAATTTCTTTATGTAACAAAGGTAAGTCATACTCCACTTACGTTGAAAATTTCAACAAGGTGGTAATTAGGGTTTGGAAGAAAGTTGACGCCAGGAGCCATTTTAGGACTACATAATTTGTTTTGTACGTTTTTGAGACCCATAATATAATGCAGAGATGTGACCTTAATCTAATACCAAAATTATCAAGATGCGTATACAAATAAAGAAGTTACGGCCATTTCAATAAAATATGCCACGAAATTGAGAGACTTTCGTAATGAATCATGATTGGTACTCAAAGCCACTGTCACGTTGAAAAGTCTGAAAAAATTAATTGAGTCTTAACTTATATGTATCTACATAGTTTTGATAGAAATATGGACACATTATGAGACTGGGGACACATGGTGTCAGGTGATTTGTCGCGAAATAATTTAATCGGTAAGTTGGATGTGGACAGCAGAACTGGTTAAAGAATGCATACTGATCAACAAACTTGCATCAAGTTAAGTCTAGTCAGATAACACTTAAAAAGTGCCGCAGAGATGTCCTGCAGTACCTAGTTTTGGTAGAGACAATGTCATCAAAAGACAGATTACACTAATCATAGCAATGTAATATTTCAAGAAGGTGTTTTGGCGACGATTATATATGTTTTGAAGAGAAAAGAATTCATAAGAATAATAGCACTGCAGTTAGTGATTAGTATTGCTCTTTCTTCCTGCTTATCAAACTGGGAGTGTAAAGACTTGACTCGAAACCAATACTTTTAAAAATTAATGCTTTTTCTTTAAATCACTTTTGCTTTTTTCATTAAAAGTCGTAGTTTTGATATTAGAGAGAATTTGACCTGAAGGTCAAGAAAGAAAAAGAGAATTTTTTGAATTTGGTGTAGAGTACCGGAAAAGCGATTTAACAGTTAAATTCGTAATTGAATAAAAAAATACATATATGTCCAAAACTCAATAGTAAAGGAGTTATCGGCGATATTGAATTTAAAAAAAGATGTGCAAAACTTTATCATAACATTGTGTTTTATTAGAAAAAAATGTTTAACACAAAGTTAATTACATTGATTGTTCAAAATGTCTTTCCCCTGCCTGAATACACATTCTAGCTCTTCTTATAATTGAAGAGGTAGCTCTTTGAAGAGTATGAGGGTCCGCCCTTATGGATGTAGCTGCAGCCAGAATTTTAAGAAGTGATTTTTGTCTAGTGTGAGATTTTTCGGCATAAACTAAACTGCTCATGTGTCTCAAAAGATAATAATACAGAGACATTAGGTCTGGTGACAACGGTGGCCAGGGAACTAAACCTCCTCTTCCAATCCACCAGTTAGCAAAATTGTTATTTATATATATTGTTAAATTTCTATCAAAATGAGGTGCGCTGTCCTGCTGCAAGCACTTGTTTACTTATTGTTTAGAATCCATAAATAGAGTGAATGTCCGCATATTATTGATTTGAAAAGCATTTGTTGTATGAAAAATGCAATTGCCTGTAACTTCTTTACTATTAAGTTTTGGACAAATATGTATTAGGTATATTCGACTTAAAATTACCTGAGGAAGACACCTTTAAGCTATGTCAGTCAAGTCGCGGGACACCCTGTATATTAGTATATTTCACAAAAGCCGATTAGTAAACCCAGTAAGACTTTTAATTAGAGTTTTCTTCTTTAATTTTAGGTTTTTCTATTAAAGTGCACACATAGCCAATCTAACTCAGTTTTCTTGTGAAACAATCATGGTCCCTAACAAAGAAAGCAAGTTATATCAAGTTCAGTTAAATTAGTACAATTTTAGATTTAAAAATTTTCCATTCTTCCATAATACTGCAACGTTCTAGAGTAAATATACCAAGCTGCTTGCTTATCTTTCAGGTTAATTAATAAACATTTGTGCTATGTTTTATACAGACCTGCAGGAATATATGAACGTTTTTAGATTTGTATTGTTCAGACGAGCTTTTCGAACTGATTGAGGACTGTCGCACCTGACACTTGATATCTTCGGAGTAACTCTTCAAATCAGTCTTTGCAGACCAGGAAAATTTCTTTAGTGAATTAAGTTAAAGAGATCAGACTTTAGAGAAGAGAAGCCGGCACATGCGAGGCGTATTTGAAACTCCAATCATGTTTTCTTTACAATGTAAACAACGATAATGCAAGTATAAAGAATTTTCATAAGGTTGGTTTCTGAGTTAGGCTTTGTGTTTCTCGAGTAAATTGAACATTTTGAGTTGCTCAGGATTCTAGTTTTTTCTGGATTTTTGGTCAGCTCTGATTGTATTCTAGCATTTTCAGCCGTTTAAGTTATTTAAATTTTACCAAAGACACTTCAAGTTTATTACAATCTGTTCGGACCGAATTGAACCTGACATATAATCATCTTGTACAAAAATGTAAAACCGTGCTTCCTATAAAGTGAGGAATTTTTAAATAGTGCTTTTTGTATCGCTCAGTCTTTTAATAGTAAGCTACACAAAGTAAGTTTTTGATCACTTACTGTTTGTGTAGGAATCTCAGCCAAAATCTTTTGAATTCTCAACTAATTTTTCTTTAAGTTAAAACTTCTGAACATTAAATTGCTAGAAATGTTTCTTCTTACTTTCTTGAGTCACTTAAACATGAAATCTTTGAATTCGTTGTTTTTAGGACTTCCTAATAGCTCATGTATTTTTCGTATACATTGCTTGATCTGATACCAATATCCACCAGAGTACTTGGAGGCGCATCGGTTCAGGAGGCGCATGGCGAAAACAGCCAAAGCACGTGATAATTAAAAAGACAGATAACATGCATAGCTTATAGGTATGTATAAGATATATTTTCTGTGCAGGGATGTGCACACAGAAGGTCGTATGAGAACTATACTTTCAATCTAAAGATTACTGAAAACCTTAAGTATAAAGTAAAGTACTAATCTAAACTATTAAACATTAAACTAATATTAAAGAAAATGGTTTAATTTCTTAAAAAAACTTTTAATCGAATATTTCATATTCTTTTAGAGTGATTTTGATGTGGAATTAATAGAAATTGTAAAATAAGCGTGAATTATTGTAGATAAGTAAAGGTGAGAGCTTTATAGAAACGTTCAGACATTAACGTTCTTTTAAGTTAATAAAGTTATTTATTATTGCAAGGCTTCATTTAATTTCTACTAAACACTCATTAGTCTATAGCGCTATTTAGGATTAACAACGTTTGAAAATAACAACTTAAGAGATTTTACTAAAATTAGACAAACTAACTTTGTAATTTGGTGGACGAATGATGAATAAAACATGCAGCGTAAAAAGGAGTGCGCGCCAGAGCGCAGCTAATGTCTCTAGTGGTACCAACACAGCAACCCTAATATCAAGAACCCTCTTAATTTGTCAACCAAATGCAAAACTAACTAGCTTATTTTTCGTCAAGTAAAGCGTTATTACTACAATATTATAAGTGGTTATCAGTTACATTTTTCATGAGGTTATTTTTTGACCCAAGACAATAATTTATAAAGGATAATATACTATGTATATAGCCGTTAATAATAGTGGCAAGCATATTACATCAAAAATACAATAAAGTAATGACAATAATCGCAATACAATTATAAGTAACAATTGCATACATCAGAAAACAGCAGCATCTGCAAACTGCAACGGCCGCAATAATAACGAACGGGTAATCGCATGAAATGTTTCACTTATACACGGTCCGTTGGCATTGCATTGTCTCATTTATAACGTATTTGTCATGATTTCCATTTAATATTTAATAATGTGTGCGAGTAATGGCATGTTTACCGTGAAGTAATTACCGGAAGCACCGATCATGAGGTATGATTAAATTACCTAAATATCTACGCCACAAAACGGATGTACGTCACATGTGTGTAGATCGTGGTGACAGTTGATATACTGAAATTTATAGATTATTATTATACGTTTCAAATGACCCCACTTATTTAAAAGTTATCCTCTTAAAGCGTTTTTATAATTGATTTCCTCAAACTTGAAGTTCATACCAAGAGCTACGGACGTACGTATGTTTAAGCGTGAAATAACAATAAGTAACTATACCTCATATTTTTATCTAGAAAATTAGCAACATATTGTGATAACATTAGCTAGCCAAACAACAAACATTAAAATTTCGAAAATAAAAAATTATAAGAAATTAAGAATTTCTCATATTTCTCATATGGTATCACTTTATTCCTATCACAAAATTCTAATAAATTTTATTTGTAATTACTAATTAATAATACAATTATTTATAATATTACAATAAACTGACAAAACTGTTAATTTCATCTTATATGAATCCATAAACAAATTCTTCTTTTGAATCATTTCTTTACAAGTGAAATCTTTTAAATCTTCTAAACTATTTTATACCTACCCAACTACAAAAATTCTCATTGGCACACGTTTAAAAGTATTGTAAACATAATAAGAGACTATTTCATTTAAATGTTAATACCATATAACGTACTACATACAGTTTGGAATATCCAGAATGCGATTCCGATGTAATGCATAACCTATAAAATAAAATAACGTACAATGATAATTATTAATGGACAAACATAGAAGAAAATTTAAGAAAAGTAGCAGGGAAAACATAAAAATTGCACTTTATTAATTTCTACAAAAACAAACGAATTTTCTTGTTTAGTTATTCTTGAGGTCAGGCACGTAGCCAGGAATTTTGTTCGGGGGGGGGGTCCCACTTTCTCAACTCCCGAGAGCTGCCTATACTAAAATCGGCGAACCAATGCAGTGATCACGTGAAAGTTGCATGGACAGTATACGTTAGTAACCGAGTCGACGTCCAATTTACACTAGCAAATTTGAATACAATATTAGAGTCGATAATCCAAAAACAAAATAAACACAAGAAGTAAAACGGAAGCACGGAGATTTTAGGTTATGTTGGTTTCTGTATATATCGGTATATAATAATGCAATGTTTGGTGGATGTTTACACTTCCTTGTGTGAAACCGGCTTCAAGCACGTGTTTTTCAGCCAATTGATCACGCACTTTTATTACTGTATTGGTTTGCCGATTTTAATATAGTTAACGTGCAACGCTATTTATGCACTTTTCTTTCTACTATTTAATAACATAGACTAATCAGGCGACATTTTATACACAGTCATACACACACTAGATTTAAGAGCGCATGGTAGTAATTTGTGTTGCTCAGCGTCAGTAGAAAGGTCGACTTCTGTAAATTAGTTCTCGGAAAGTTTGAGAAAATCAGGGAGTCTTCCCTAGAATTTAATTTTGGCTTTATCACTTCATAACCAGAGGAACGTAAATATAGCATTTTGCCCTAAGCCAATGTCCACAAAATAAATTATTTATATTAAACAAAACTAGGCCAGAAAAATTCATGTTTTTATTTCATTAGTTTGTGCTAGTAAATAAAGGCAAGAGTTTTTCAACCAATATAAGTAACATTTAATTATAATAATACTAATATGATACAACTGTTATGCACATATTTTGACATGACATTCTAATTAAAAGTATAGGTTTAGTACTATTTCAACAAAGTCTTATTAAACAAGATCGCGTATCTCCAAAAGAAAGCGTCTTTTTCTTGTTTGTCATGACGTTTTAAACATCGTCAGGGTTTTCTTCTATATCCCAGTGGATAGACAAAAGAGTTGAGGAACTCAGTCTCTCATTTTCCATCTTGTTTCTTGGTAAAGACTTAACCCTTTTTATCGTGGAGAACAAGCGCTCTACACTGGTTGTTGTGACTGGAGTAGTCGTCGAAATTGTGAGAATATTGTGCATATTTAAAAAAGAAAAAGCTTTGTTACAATTTTCTAGTACTGTGAGAACGTCAGTATTTGGTTTCATTGACGAGACGTTTTTGCACCAAACATAATATTCAGCCTGGACCACCGTAACTGGGCATTTTTGAGAATAATAAAGTGATAAGTTTTCTAGCAATACTACTTTTTTGGGCGAGCAAATCCTAGTCAAAGCAGTTGAAAAACTGAAAAGAAATCTTCAGTCTTCGTGAGCCTGTCTTTTAGATTTGTAATTAGTTGGTTGATACACTGAACAAAAACTGATATTCTATAATAGTCCTCAACGGAACTCGTTTGCGGATTTGAGCGCTGAGTTTGTCTGTCAGTAACTCTTGGAACTCTTAGTTCACAGTCAAACAGTTCTTTAAACAACATGGATGCGCAAACAAATATGTGATTAAAAACAGATTTAGCATTGTCTTTTATATTCTGCAATGAGGAGATGACATCATTTGCATGCTTTACAGCTGCTACTAAATCGTGAGATGGACTTTGCTGGAATGTAGAGACTGGTAAGGTGAAGTTGAAAAGCTTTTCACAAACCAGCAATGAGATAATAAATTCGCTTCTTTCCATTGCTGTCAAAAGCGTTGCAGCTGTGGCAGAAACGCTTTTTACTTCTTGTGCAATATTCTGCAGACTGGAAACAATAGGTTTCAGAAGCTCAGCAAAAACCAAAACACTATCCCGACGTTTGATAAAACGTGTATCACAGAGACGAAGTCGGTATTTTTTTAGAGATTTCGGGGGGGGGGGGTCCAAACCCCCTAAACCCCTTCCTTGGCTACGTGCCTGCTTGAGGTGTGAAACTGAATGGTTACTTCGGATAAAAAGTAGCAAATTCAAATTACAAAGTACTGTAAATTATGAAAATCTTTGCAAACAGTTAACTTTATCATAAGTTGTAGAACAGATGTAGCATATTCTTATTCCTATTTTAACAAGCTTTCACATTCTTTATAACAGGGGTCCCCAACCCTATGCCCGCGGGCACCATGGCGCCCGCTACCGTTTTACTTGTGCCCGCCGCTGTACGACCACCATAAAAGAATTTAAGTTTTCAATAAAATGTTATGTAAAAATTTTTTCAGATTTTTTAATATTCAGTAATGAATAAGAATTAAAGAAATATTACGTGTATTTGTTTGCTTATTTGGGGGATTTTCTAACAAACATGAGATTGTGTCATCAGCAATACAAGATTTACAGTTGTCGGATAACACGCGCCAAGAAGAATACATGCCAATTCGGTTAAAAAAATGACTTGGAAATATGTGACTAGTTTTCACCACAATTTGACGAGTCTAAAGATATATCAGACACAGCACAGTTAGCAATTATGACAAGAATGGTATTTAGTAACTTTACTGTAAAAGAAGATCTACTGAAAATATTACCGATAAAAGGTGAGGAAATCTATAACATATTTCGAACATATGCAGAGTCGATAGATATGCCTCTGCACAAGCTGTCAGCGATAACTACTGGTGGGGCACCAGCAATGGTTGGTAATATCAATAGATTTATTGCGCTTTGCAAGAAAGATAAGTCATTTCCAAACTTCATGTTGTATCACTGTATTATTCACCAGGAAGCTTTGTGTAGTAGAATACTACCCTTTGGACACGTCATGAGAGTAGTTACAAAAATAGTAATTTTTGTTCGAACGGCCTCTTTGCAACACTGCCTTTTCAAGACCCTACTAGAAAATCCTGAAAATCCTAATCTTCTTCTGCATACTAAAGTGCGTTGACTCATTAAATGAAGAAATAAAAAATTATTACAATACTAAAAATCAAAATTTTGTTGAACTAACAAGACTCTCGCTGGTTGGTGGATTTGGGTTTTATCACAGACATAATGGAAAGATTGAATTATTTAAACTTGGAGTTGGAGGGATGTATGTTAAATATGGCTAGGTGGCCACGTTGATCCTTGCACCTTGTGTGCTTGTAGGTGACGATATTAGATGTCGTCAGTAAAACTTCATGCTATGAATGTCATTATTCTAGCTCTATATATAGTGCAGTATGAAGTATGTGAGAATTGTAAAACGTTATCCTCTACGGATGAGACCAGAATAAGGTCGAAACGGATCTGTCTAGAAGTACGTTATACATTTCTCACATTTAAAACCGTTTGGAGAATCCTTTTGATTTATGAATTTATATTAATATACTCCAATTTGGATGGGGTTCATTTAATTGTACATATACATGTATTTTTAAATGTTATGTATGTTATATTTTCTATTTCGATTTCATCATTAAGATCTTAGAAATTTAACCTCAAAACATTGCTTTTCTCGTTTTACTGCTTCATTTCGGATTTATTTAAAGACGCTGATAGCGATTATGATACAAGAAAATCTTTACTACGAAACAAACAAATTAAAGAAATACGACATTCCGAAATAAACCTTCTAAGAGCATTAAACACCAACATTTTATCTAGAAATATGCCATTGATCTCCCCTTCAAATATTTTGCAATCATTTAGAAACACCCTGTATTTAAAGTATTGCAATTTATTGATCGTAACAGAATCGACTTAGAAATAAAAAATCTAAAAACTCCACAAATTCTATTTTTACTCGAAAGCAATACATCCCACCAGAGATACGCTATAGAAATCTATTACCAGTTTTGCAGTTTTATGGGTTTTAGAATTGAAATGGTTTTCATAAGCATTTTGCTACTACTTCCTTCCTCAGAATATAAAGCCAACTGCAAAGGGCGTTAGTTAAGAATTCCTTACTTTCTTCATCTTTCGGCCGTATACACAATACTAAAGCAAAATATTCAACATATCAAGAACTCTCAGTATATAATTTGAAATTTAGTGGCGTTTGTTTAGACAAAAGACTCAAGTGAAAAGAAGTCCGAACTAAGACCTATTCGTGTGTTTCCATATCTTTAGAAATGGTCAATAGTTAATGCCTCAGTGTACTAGGTATATGGGCATAATTCAATTACCAATTTGTTTTCCACCTAAAAACCAAAAGAAAAGGCAAAGTATCGACTGTTAGATTAGCAATAGCGCAAGGTTGGAATTTTCTCAGAATTCCAATATTGCTGCATAGTCCAGTCAATGAATTCCTAAAAGGGGGTTGTAGAGGACATGAAAGGGGGGAGAATTTTTCTCTTGAGAAATGTGTTGGGAGTAGTTAGGAGGCAAACATACTAAAAGTCCCCGCCCCTAGCCCTGCCGCTTCAGGGGGGGAAGGGGTGGAAAGGTCCCTTTTTTTCGGTTCTTCGCTTATAATTCGTAAACGGTGCATCGTACGGTAAAAAGTATTCATTACAAAATAAAAGTTAATTAAATTTCCTACAAGAATGTTTATATTTATCTTCTTCCTATGTGTTACAGTTTCCGAGATATTCGCCAGCGAAAATCGATAATTTTAGAAAAACTCTTTTTGCTTCACATTCTTCGTCAAACTTGTCCTTCTAACTCCTCAGCCTTAGGTTTTCAGAAAGGTCGTCAGACAGGAAGTTGTAGAGCATTACATTTCCTTCGAAAATATTTATTTTGACTAATTTATCTTCTACAGGTCAGAAGTTACAACAATTTGAAGTTGTCGGATAAATTTCGTGATTTCTCAAGAAAACTATACTTTCGTTATTATCGTTATTTATGTATTAAAAACCTGGAATTTGGCAAGGCTAGGTAAAATTGTTTTTAAATTTCAGTTTTTTAAAACATAAATAACGATAATAACGAAAGCATAGTTTTTTT